>JAVDPK010001036.1:60400-84128 GCA_034780415.1 Cichlasoma orientale | reverse complement strand
TCTGAAAACTGAGCTTTTTAGGGAACACCTGCATTAGCCAGTATAGATGATGCGTATAGACATACTGTTTTAATGTTGCATTGTTTTAATGTTTTGATTTGATACTTTTCCTATTTTGGTAAGTCGCTTTGGATAAAAGCGTCTGCTAAATAAAATAAAGTAAAGTAAAGTAAAGTAAAGTACTCTCGCTGCAAACGGTCGCGTAATTACGGTAATTCAAAGTATGTTTGATCTGACGTCTCAGAAGGATACGCTCAGTGTTAACCAGCTGTTCACGGCAAGTAAGGGCAGGTAACAGGTGAATCGGCAGTGATCACCTGGTGTTAAAGGGTTAATATGTGCACTGAAGAACATATCCTGGTCAAAAATGGATTCCTCACAGTGTTACTGGAAGCCAAGGTAATGCCATCCAGAATAAGTATCTGATTAGACACCATGTTTCTAAGATTTGTGGGTCTCAATACAATCGTTTCAGTTTGATCTGAATTTAGAAGCAGGAAATTAGAGGTCATCCAGGCCTTCATGTCTTTAAGACATTCCTGCAGTTTAACTAAGTGATGTGTGTCATCAAGCTTCATTGATAGATAAAGCTGAGTATCATCTGCATAAAAATGAAAATGTATGCAATGCTTTCTAATAATACTGGCTAAGGTTAGCATGTATGATGTAAACAGAATTGGTCCTAGCACAGACTAGGGCTGTGCAATTAATCGAAATTTGATTTCAATTTTGGCTCCAAACGATCACAAAAACAGTGTAATCGACAAAAAAAACCCCCGATTATTAAAATGTTTCTTTTTTTTTTAAATTATCACGTGTGATTTACAGTCTATTTGATCAAATGGCTGCACAACATCCACTCCAAAAACAAACTCTTGCTTGTCACACATTTATAAAACAAAAAATAAAACACAAACATATGTCATTATGTATATAAGTACATTAAAATCCATGTCAAGGCAAATGTACTGGCGCCTTGACTGTGAGAGAACCTAACAATCACACCATTGCCCTTTCACTATAAGCAATAAAGTCAGTGTGGTAGGACGGGGTTAGCATTATTATGAAAAGGGATTGGCATTTATAATACTGTCATACTGGATTTATTGATCAAAGTACTTTACACTAAAACCCACAATTACATTCATACAGTGCTTGATTCTATGCACTTTACCTCAAATCCACAACTAATTCAGATCAGCAGTTTACCTAATAAGCATGACTTTGGGCTGTGGGTTGACAGCAGCAGGACAGGAAATTTGAACCCAGAAACTTCTTGCAACAGCATAAAGCTTCTCGGTTCAAGAACCTTCTTGCTTCACCTTGATCTTGCATCAAGATCTTGCTTCACCTTGATGCAAGATCTTCTGTAATCTTTATTTAAATGTAAGGCAGTTGAAACGATGTTCCCGCAACAGCTAGATGTGAGCCACACGTCTGTTAAACCTCCCCTTTTGAACCAAAATTTAAACTCAATTTCAGCCCACACAGGCATGCACCATTCTGACCTCTAATCAATGGAAAATTGCTCAGTGGGTGAGTTTAGGCCAGGCAAATTTTGTAGTATTTACCACGAGAGACTGATTGAGTTAATGAAATCACTGTCAAATCGATTTTTCAAGTATTGTTTTCTCTCATCAACTCTCCATGAATCTAAAGCTGCCAGAGTGGTTGAAAGTAAACGTGGCAGCAAAATCCATGCGAGACGAGCACCAAGAGTGCAGCAGAGAGTGCCACCGAGCTATACTTTAGCCAGGGAATCAGATATAATTACCATCAACCGTCCTTCAGCTGTCGTTTCTGACGTTCTTCTCATTATGAACCGCCCTGTTATGATCGTCCACTAAGGACAGCTGTTTTGACTGTGCTTCTTTCACCAAACACATCAATCCACTAACGGTCGTTTCCTCTATCAATACTGGACATCTTGGCGATAGCAGATTCAAACAGGCAGCACAGGAAGTGTTTCGCCTGGTCACCAGGTGGAGCTAAAATGCTGTGGATCAGTATTTACATTAAGCTAGTGAGTGGCACGTTCAAGGAAACGCATTCCTTTTAACCAAGGTCAACTTCCATCATCATTACCACTTTATTATCTTTACCAGCAGGCCTTGACAAAGTCATGACCTGGCTCAGATGATGGGCTGAAAATGGAGATTATTCCGGAGACCGGATCCGTTCCAGGAAAGAAAGATGGCGACCTCTCTGACGGCTTTTGTCCTGTATTTTACGATCAGCGCCGCAAAGCGACGTCAGCTTCAAAATGGTCCTTTGATGCTTCTCATCAGCCTTGACTTATTGGCAGCGAACTGCTTCAGCTCCACGAAGGAAATACAACAAACCACATAAATGAGCGCTTTACCCGAATGAAAAACAAGTAGCTCGAGCTACTTCGAGTTATTTTTAGCCTTGATGAATTTGCATTTTCACAAGTGAAATGGTAAAAACTTTTTTCCCCCAAATTTTACCCTGAAACTAAAAAACACACTGTGATACAGGGGTACACACACAACAACTGCAGCTATAGTAATAACACCACTAGGTAGGGGTAACCTTATCAATTAAATATTTATCCTAAAGCCTCTTGCTGCTTGTTGCCTGTGTAACAGTTGGATGGACAGGAGAATAAATGTGTATTTATATCTGCTCAGTGAACACTAAGGGACTGTTGTGTCTGCCTGAGGGAAGAAGCTCAAATTCAGGAAGAAGACGGCGCATGAGTGGGAGCTGAAATGATTCCCCGTGCCGTTTTAATAAAAAATGAGCCAAACAGAGGGGTGCTGCCTCATAATCATGACCTTCATCACCTCTTGAGTGTTCAGCATATGAAAGTAAAAGCTGCATTTATATGACCATACATATTGCATTTAGTTATGCAAACTAACTTTCACAACACAAAAAAGGACATCAGAGGTTTTCTTCTTTATAATTCTCATACTTGAATAATCGAAAAAGAATATTAGGGATTTGAAAAACAAAACAAAACAAAACAATACCATAAAAATACCAACAAAAAACAGATACCACAGGACACCACAAAAAAGATCTTATTAAAAGATAAAGATGCTTAAAACCTGAATTTATTCATCTGCACCTGAAGTGTTGGAGTCTATGGATTAGGATGGCGACTCACCCATGAAGTTGAGGTAACCTTCTCCACCCAGGCCATGAGTAATGAGGCGGATCATCTTATGCAGCTGCATGCCACGGTCGATGATGGCTGTCATGGGGATCATGGAGCTCATGTTGGTGTACATCTCCTTGTCCATCAGCCAGAAGGCCAGACTCTTATCGCCAACCAGAGCCTGAGGAGGCAGTGCGCATTTCATTAGTCACACTCGCACTAATGCGGACTGGCACAATGCAGGACGGTGCGGGAAGCCCACCTGATCGTGACTTTCTGCATAGGCTATGCAGTTCTCTCCATATCGCCTGTTGGTCAGCGTGTGGACGATATTGCCCATGTTCCACTCCTCATCCTTTAACTCCTTCAGGATCTAAACAGTGTCAGAGAGGGGTTATTGAAAAAGGGTGTGATAGATGTGTAGCTCAGAGAGCTGTTCAGGCTCTGACTGATGCCTAAAGCTCAGTGTTTCAGTTCTGGCAGTCTTTCTTGAGTTTTCTCTGGGTTACACTTCCCTCTCAGATCAATCTCTGTTTTGACATCTCTATATCCGCACTGTGAGTTATGTCTATCTTTGAATGGTGGTAATGGAGTTTTTAATAACTTCACTACAGCCCATGGGTAGTAAGGCATCAGCTCTCTTCACCTGAGATGGGCAAGGTCAGAGCCTCTCATCCAAACGGAGGGATTCAACAATAAATCCAAACATGGAATCAATGCCCCTCTGCTGGCCTGCCTACATGCACACTTTCTGCCAAAGGAGTCATTTACAGAGGTCAGAAGAAAACATGGGGGGGTCACCAAAACATGCACCCGAAACACTTCCTCCCACAGAATGCTGCTATACAGTCACACTAACTGGCCGTAATTGCCATTCCATTAGCAAATAACGGTAGAGCAGAAATAATTAAATGTAGTGCAGTTGGTGGAGAGAGGATTTAATAAGAGAGATGCTAGAAAGCTACATTATCAGAAAGCTACATTGCCCTCCAAGAACCCTTGGCAATAGACATGCAGCCTGTCTGACTAGTGGGAGAGTGAGAAAACCCATTTCAGTGACAGGCTGAGGTCTGCTCTGTGGAATTGGCAGTGACAGCTGATTGACATGTCAGGAAACCTTTATATTACTCTACAGAGCCATAATCCTCCGAGTAAAGAGAGTAAATTGTGCCGATCAATATGTCTAAGATGAACTGGCTGGTCCACGTAAATAGGGGCTATCCCGCTCTATATATCACCATCTGTTCACATTCACTTCTCCTCACCTTAGCCATGTGTGGCCATATTAGTCATCGCCAATGGTACCACAAAACCTCAGCAAGGCGCTTATCGTCTACAAATTCTCAGATTTGTACCTTCCCTCGATCCTCGATCCTGGATGGAGGTCAGATCTAAAAATCGCAGGTTAAAAAAACCACCTCCAATGTTTTTGTCCACCCGAGCTGCAAACTCAGATCTGATTTGACTAAACGGTTAATTTAATCTAACGGCCATTTCCGCGGATCAAATGGATTCTAAAGACGTCAAAACAAACCGCTTATTAGGAGCTTGATTGATTTTATTTTAGGGTTTATTTTTAGTCCCGGATATTCAATCGGAGAAAAACTTAATGCATTAAAGCGTCACGGTGAAGCGCACACGCGAGCAAAATCTCCCATCAAAATGTTTACGAGGTAAAAATTTACAATCAAAGAAAAACAAAATGATAAAAGGAAACCACGGCATTAAGTTTTTTTTTTTTTTTCCAAATGCATTTGTGAAATAATGAAAAATGTGATTGTAAGGCAAACAAACATGGGAGTGAAGCTTGGAAAACATTACACATAATGAGGTGCAGGTAGAGACATACACGTTTGGAAAAAGTATTAAATATGTACGGTTAGTTTAAGGATCTCGTCAGGGAGGATGGCTTATGTCTAACATAACAATATACAGATAAATTACACCGTAATACGAAGATTAGAAATAGATTTTCCTCCTCTAGCTAAATGAAAAATCCTCTAAAGATTGGCATCTTCCTTCTTCTTTTTTTTTTTTTTTTTTACCTCCAGCTCCAGTACAAAAGCTAGAGAACCAGATCTACAGGATATACCCCAGAGATCATGGTAGCTGCTTCCACATCCACGTACAATCAGACATTTTACACTTCCTTATGAATCATTACAATTCAATTCAACCACAAAAGTGGTCTGGGAGCAATTAATCTGGGAGCGGGACTGTCGGAGCGGAGACAGGAGTGAACGGGTTGACGACTTCTCCACCACCAGCTCACCCACATCAGCCCCGACCAGCCGAGCTTCCTGGCACTGCTGACACTCCACTTCATCAATGATAATGAGCAGTGCACAAATCTTACTTTACAAGCCTGCTGTCAGGAGCCAACCAGAGTGCCCAGATTAATTAGGCAGAGCCAAAAATAAAATTATAAAAAAAAAAAAAAAAATCTTGCAGCACAAGATGAGGTCATCTCACTGTCACAGACACGCTGTGACTGATTCAAGAGGCTCTCTTCCACCATCACACCGTGCTGGGAAGGACTCGGTGGGAAATGCGAGGCTAAAGCTCTTGTTTTACATTTCGCGGCCGGCCTGAGCATCCTGCCTCTGCTCGCTCTGCAATCACATTTGCTGGAAGTGTGTTTGAGCTGGCGTTGCTATGGGCACGTCCTCTCCGGAGGTAAAAAAGGGAACAAAGGTGCGGAGCTCTCAATCCCATGGATCAAGCTAATTTCATCCCATCTTTATATTTTCACTCTTTTGAAAACTAATGAACTTTCCGCCTGTAGAAATGTCTCATCTGTACCTGAAAGACACTTGTTAGCTCACCTCACAGTTTTCCTGCAAAAGCCCTCGCTAAAGAAATCCTGCACACCAGTTAACACCTCACACGGGTGGCCTGAGAGCGCAATTAGCTAATAAAATAAAGCAGGACGAACCTGAAACGCTGCTGCCGTTAAAGCAGGCGAGCAGAGCGCGACACTGACAGAGGGGGTCAGACGGGGGCGGGCGCCCTTTTAAGGCTGGCAAAGAAATCGCTGACATGTTTACATAAACAGGCTAAAGAACGTCTTCGCTTTCGGGCAGCCTGGATTTTATTAAGTCGTCGTAATTGAAAGTGTTTCTGGTGTGATGGGCAGAGCAAAGTATGTGGACTAGAAATAGATTTTTCCCCTGAAACTAATAAGGACAGAGGTGTGCGGACTGATATTTTCATTCAATTAAAATAAATGGAGGAACAGAAACAAGAACTGGAACAATTGACTCGGAGGTCATTCAAGTTGAACAGCTGAGAGAAGCAGAGGGCTGCTGGAGAATTCTGCGTGTCACCTTCTTTTATCCAAGCTGCAACCACGGAGCCCTCTACCTCCGCCGCCTCTAATTGTTTCAATTACATCTCCATCCAGTGTAGCTGGAGGGAAGGGTGCTTGTTAAATTAAAGGGCTTTTGTAACATTATCCATTAGGAGTGACAGCATTTTATGGTGATAATCAGATCGAATCATCCAAACTTGTGCTGTGCGCCTTATCTGGTCCTCTCATTAGGATATCTTAATTTTTCACAGTATGTTGGTCCTAACAGCCTAGTGCAGCCAGTAAATGAGTCATATCAATCAGTCATGCTGAGGACGAAAGCAGCGTGAGGTCCCAGCCGAGGAACTGAGAGAAATTCATCTGTGCACACGTGTGAATCTATAAATAAGCTCACAGTTCTGTTGCCCTGCGTCTTTGTCCCTCCTTCCTTCTGCTTCTTCCTGCCTGTCTGTCGATCTCGGTCTGTCTGAATGCCTGCCCTCCGCACTTCATGTCTCCTTCTCTGCAACACACACACCTCACTGGAGGCTCCACTTCAGTCCATTCAAATCCCTCCCTAATTGACACTCTGTGAGAAGAGGCAAGGCTAGCCCTGAGTGCACTCCACTGACTATACCAAGGCATGTTCATATGAATGCTTCCCTGCACAGAAATACAAAAAAATTTTTCGCTGCTCACTTGCTCTCCTCCAGCTTCAAGTCTCCTGAGGGAGGGAACAAATTTAATTGAAAAATGCAACCAGAAGAAGAATCTAAACAAATATTGCATTGCCAGCATTATTGTTTGGAAAGTAAAAGCAGCGAGATCCTCTCCGGAGGCATCCCGAGGATAATCCTGTGAAACCTCTGTGGTAAAGCACTGCCTGCTGCATAGCTACTGCAAGCATCACAGAGGAAGGTCAAGTCTGGGACTATCTCTCTCTCCCCCTCTCCCCTACCTCCATCCCCACTACTGAGTAAAACCCACTGCTGAGAGAGACAGACTTGATTAACGATGCGTTGACTTCCCCCACTGAGAAACACAAGAAACCATAGAGCAAGAGGACGCATGCGGTGCCGAGGTCAGACTCTTTATTTTGCCTTTTCACCGAAATATGAGTAAATATAAGTTCTAGTGTGGGCTAGTGGATACATTTAAAACGGCACAGCTTTGCATGAATTTTAAAACAACCTCTTTAGGCATGCTGCATACAGCCATTTCCCTCAAATGGAAAAGAAAGCATCTGCTGGCTCTCAAAATGCATGCATTCACATACAGCCATAAAAAAAAATGGGATAAAAACAACAACAACAACAATAAAAACCGAGTCCGCATTCATCCAGCAGCAGAACACACAGACATCCCCAGAGAAAACCTGCTGCATGTCTCTGCTCCTGCTACTCTGCTTTCTATAGTAATAATTGCTGATTTCATCAAAACACGTTTTATCGTCAAAACACAAACGGGGTCAGGGAAATAAATTAGAAGTTATGTGCTGATTCCAAGTACTGTAAATGTATCCAAGTCCTCCAGATGACGCACGCGCAGCTCCGAAAGCAAAAATAGCTTTTTGAATCTGTCCGCGTTCATCGGGACGCCGGAGCCGCCACAAAAAAAAAAAACGAACAAAGAAAATAATTTAACAAAATCCATAATAACCTTATTTTGTCTCTGGGTGGATGGTGGTGGGGTGGGCATGTGCTTTCTGCCATTTGGCTTCAGTGTTACATAGTTATGGACTTTTATACCTGATGGCTGAACAGATATAAACAATGTTTTTCCAGTGTGGGCCATTAAGCACTTTCACAGTGGCAGTTTGGGCTGGAGTGCCACGCTAAAGGGTGCTTCAGCAGTTGTTGTGGAAGAAATGAGAATATTTGGTGCCCAGAATTTTCCATCCAGTCTGAAGCAGCGTTGAATGATAACACGTCATTATCACCCGGCACTGCGATAGTGTTATCGTTTTTGGCCTATAATGAAAAGCAGTTGGAAGTACCCACAGAGCTGCTTGTGTGAAGTTAGAAATTCAAGTTACTGGTTTTTGTACTCGGAGATTATTAGCATATTAAATATATACACACAGCACATCCATCCTGTTGACCAATACCTACAGCACAACACAGATCCTTACACAGCCACCTGCCAGACAGGAAGCTGCTCAATGTCTTTTTTTGAGTTTCCTTTTTATCTATAAGAGCGGCGCCTTACGCTCTGCGGCATAACTGATGGCAACCTTCACACGCACAAACCTCTTTCAGCGGGCAACAAAAACGGTTTTAATAAAAAAAAAAGAAGGTAGAAGGACCTCGCCATTCCATACAAGGCCTTTCTTAATACAGCACAACAAAAACGGAGCGAAGCCCGCGAGCCGGTTCTGGCAGACACTCGAGCTGTGCTGCATCACACACGTATAACATGCCTGATTTTCCTCATGTCATATACCAAATTCCTTATCTCTCCCTGTGACATCTCAGTGCTGCTGCTGCTGCCGCCCCGCATCACGTCGTTTCACCCCCAGCATCCACCTGCACGCTCTTCCCACTTTCTTTCAGTGTCGTATTTGTGGGAAGTGACGAGTTCAGCGCCTGGATACCAAACTATGATCTACTGCTGCAATATTTGTCTGAATTAGCAAAAATTTACCTGAAATCTAAAATATCCTCGATCAATTCTATTCTAGTAGGAGAGCAGGAATAATTAACAAAATTAAATTCCTTAAAAAAAAAAAACATATTGCATTGAAATAAAAGACGTGATAAGAAGGGAACTTAAAAATCATGATGAAATAACGACTTTCCTGCATTCAGTTTAAGCTCGTTTGCAGCGATCGTTGATGTGGGCCAGAGCGCTAAAAACGCTACAGCGAGCTTTCAGGAGCGCCTTGAAATGTTCTCACTGCAGAAAATATACGAAGAGAGACAATTTACTTTTTACTTTCCTTAAGTAAATAAATAATTCGATGAACCTTGAAATGCAGAGAGCCGCTGAGGAAGCTAAATATCCATATTTGAGCGCTACTAACAAACACTCCCTACAGTCTGGAATATAGTGATGTAATTAAAAACACATCTTTTGCAGCTTTTCTGCAGCTCAGCGTCTTTGGTTATAGGTGACAATAACTGTCCCCCCGTTCTGCCTGCGTACCCCGACAGTCAGCGGGGTCATGAACCCTTTTCACAGGAAAGCACCGTTTCTGCTTTTTAACAATTAAGCTTGTGTAACTGTTTGGGGGGAAAATTGAAACAGCACTGAACACAAACAGAAAAATAACCCTCGCTTTGATATCATATAAGCTACGTCAAGGACAGAGTGAATAATGAATAATGTGAAATGCAAAGGTGGCTGCCAGCCTATTTAAAGCTTCACTTAGGGAAAAAAAAAAAACACCACAGAAGAAATTTCTGCCTAGATCAGTGACTAGATGACCTTCACATTATTAAATCTCATTTTTCTTCCCATTCACAGAAAAAAAAAAAAAAGAAAAAAATCTCCACACATCCATGCAAAGGACTCTTTAAAAAATTACTGATCTAAGAAAAAGGTCATTATGAATGAATAAGTCAAAAGCTTTTCTTTTTCAATAACAATTGTGTCGCTTCCATCATTTATTCATAGCTCAGTGTTTGGATAGATAAATACTGACCTTCCCACTCGCACAGTGGGTAGGATTAAGAAGGGGGGGGGGGGGGTTAGAAAAAGCCAAAAAGACCTTCTTCAGTTTGAATCCCCTGAAAACCTATTTATAAATATGATTTTAGAATTAGATTCAATGTTATCCGTTTCATGAAAATATACGTTTCATTCTCAAGTTAATCCTCCTCGGGCCTCGCAGCCCACAGTTTATTTGGCATTTGCTGCACATCTCGAGAAACAGCAACCAAAAACAGAACTTTATGAGCGTCAGAACCACCTTTATCATTAAGGTATTTATCACACGGGGGTGAAATCAGATACATTTGGACCATTTTTCCTCTCAAATGCATTTTGCTTCTACGACCATTTCTCCAGAAAAGTTGCGTAAATGCAAATGAAACAGAACGCAATGAAGCATTTAAAGCCTGGATTTGACTGGAAGCTGAAACAAAGACAACGTACAAAAAATGTTGAATCACTGATTAGATTTTTTTTAACCTTCTCAGAAGTATTTTATCATTTGGAGACTGTCAGCAGAAACACGTTCCCGAGTAGCTGCGACACGGGCATGTTTCCAACTGTGTTGCATCACCTTTTTTTTGGAACTGAGGGGACCAACTGTTGTAGTTCTGAAAGTGAAATGCTTTTCAATTCTTGCTTGATATCCAATTTCAACTGCATCGAGCTCCTTTTGTTTAAATTTTCAGTGTTTCGGGGCTGAGCTGCAGGGAGGCCGGTTTAGAGCCCGCACGCGACATCTGCAGAGCCATACCTCTGTGATATGTGCAGAAAGGAGGGAGGCTTTTTCCTTATGATGGATAAAAGCATGCACGTTCCTCCAAAACCTGTATACATTGTTTGGCACTGAAGGTGCTTTATCAGATGTGGAAATTAACCATTCAGTATATCATCACAGCAAGCCAGGCCGCCTTTCTCCCGTTCAGCCTTTAGGCTGCGGTCTCAATGATATCCAAAAACAATTTCAAATTTGAATTCATCATCTTCCGTAGCTCTCCACTGTGTCTCAGTCAATCATAAATTAGGACTGCGCCCGAAGGAGGCCGTCTTTGTTCATGTGTGTATAGTTTTTTCTTTTTTGGGTATAATTTTAATCATTATATACGTGGATGCAGGGACAAACTGCGTTCACCGACACCGGTTTTCAGAAGTGTTCTTAAGCCCACGCAGTAATTTCCACAACAGGATCGTGTTTTAACGCGGTGCTGCCCGAGGCCCCGAAGATCACAGTCACTCAGTATCAGCTGTCAGCCTTATCCCTCGAGTACAGAGATTCATGTTTATTCTCTTAATCTTTTAATGATATTGTGCACCATAAATGATGAAACCCCCAAATTCTCTTTTTATTCTTAAATTAAACTATTTTGCCTACACAGTCTTTCACCGAACAGTAAACCCATCATCATGCTTTTTTTTTTTTCCCCTTCAGAGAAACCCTGGCTCTGTGGGATGATGTTCTTGCGCCCAAACATGCTAATGACCTGTTACTAATTAACCTAATTAGTCGTGAGAAGATCCAACAGGTGCGTATATGCGTGTGTGCGTTTTCGAATCTCACAACTTTCTGGATTCTATTCTGCCATGAAATTTAAAATGAGCGTACAGTATGGTTTCACCATCTGACGGGCCGCCTTAAGTGTTGAGTTTAAATAAATTGCACTGCAATCACTGCACGCTGTTCTTACTTTACACTACTGCACTATTTTTTGCAGGTTTATCGAGGCTCCCGGTCTACGCTACGTAAAAGTGCAACAGTGCACAGAAACATTTGTTTCTTAAGGCCACGAAGGACTCAGCTTTGTCTTCTGACTGCGCGCTGTAGCTTTTCTAACTTTATATCAGCGTCACCTGTAAAAGTGGCCGAGGAGGAAGAATACAGAAAGAGCGCACAGACAGATTTAAAGGAAGTAAATCACCTCACCTGAATCCACTTGTCAGGGATCGCCATCGCCAGCCGGTAATCAAAACCAAGTCCTCCCTCCTCCACTTTTCTGCAGAGAGCTGGCATCCCCGACACATCCTATAGAAAAGTCTCGCTATTTAATATCACGTTTAAGTTTTGTGAGCAGAGATTTCAGCAAAGATCACATCAAGACCACCCCGCAACTCACACATGAAGGGGTGAGATTCCTGCACCACAGGCGAAAAACAGAGTGACACCCCATTTCCTTTTGCATTACCTTTTAATTACAGCAATGAATACCTAAGTAAGCTATGCCTAACTAATAAGTGCTTTTAATTAATAACAGCTGTGGGCAGTGTCACTGCAAAGTTAGGTGTGTGCGGCAGCGTGTCTCTTACCTCTGCAACAGTGATGCAATCGGGATAAAGGGTATGAAGAATGTGATTGGCAAGCATCAGGTAAACCAAAGAGTCTTCATCCACCTGTAGGCCAAAGTATTCACTGTAGTCCCCTGTGAAGCCTGTGCCTGTAAACGCCCACACAGTGAACACTCATCATGTTTCCACCCAAACTTCTAAAACCCCTCATTCCTCCGATTTTTTTTTTAACTGAGGCTACTGCTTTACTCCATCCATCCATCCCTCCCTCCCTCCCTCCCTCCCTGGGGGGATGGGGGGTGGGGTATACCTGAACAGGTTGCCAGCCTGTCGCAGGGCTAACACAGAAAGACGCACAACCATTCACACTCACATCCACACCTGTGGGCATCACCTCCGTGACATCTTCCTAAAATTTCTTAATATTGTGAAATTAATTTTTGTAATTTTAATGAAGGCTCATTTGGATAAGAAACCAGTAAAGACCCCTCCAGCCACTCAAGAGCAGAACTTGCAAATTAGTCAAAGAGATTCAAACTCAGGGAATTATTAATAGCATTAAATATCGATGAATAATTTTGATATCTCCTATTATAACGTGTTTGTGTAATGAGAATTAAAGTTTTTTTTTTAACGGTGGGCATTCAGCATTATTATGGATATGATTCATGTGTGCTGTGGTCCTTTATTGTTTGCACACTCAAAATACTTCAGAAATAAAAGGCATCAAACTTTATTAATTTTGGGCCACAGAAACTGAAAATGATTGCTGTCAAGCACAGTTACATGCTTTTCTTTTCTTTTTAAAGGATAATAATTTATATCCCGCAAGTAACAACTTTAATTTTCTTTATGCTGTTCCAAGTGCTGCGACTCAGAAACGGCACCAGTGAAACTTGCGAGCTTCCTCTGTAGCGACGCGTGTCGTAATGTTGCGGCTAAATGATGAAACTGATGATTCTCCATGATGCAACATCCTGACCAGGCAGGCGAGGTTTTAAAGAGATTTAGTTATTAATGTCAACTTTGTTACCACTATTACTGCTGTAACTACCTTTATAATCACTGCTGTCGTTGCTTCAAATGCTACAAACAACAAAGGAAATACAAATACAGAAAAAATAAAGTATTTCTTATCGTATAACCCGTATCGTAATGCTAGCAAATATAATGTTTCACATTTCTTTTTCTCTGTACAGAGCTTTTTTTTCTGAATTGTTACACAATAAAGTGAAACATTATCACACAAAGTGACGACAAACACACAAGAAGTCATAAGCTGACAATTTATATTAAAGCTCACCTAAATATAGGTATAAAATTTAAAAATAAATAAATTTGGAAATTGTAGCAAATCAGATATTTTAGTTGACATATTTGCAACACCTGCTAAGCTGAATTTATTGTTTCCTTTCATGAAAACACACCTTTGCTTTGGTGCATCACTTTATTACCTACATCTGTTTAATAATCAGGTTCAGTAAGTATATTTTTTTAAATGTAATTTACTTTAAGTCTTTTTGTCTTACCAGAACTTGTTCTTTAAATATCATCTGGATGATATGTTTCACCTTTGTATTAACCTTTCATTTGAAAGTGTCTTCATTTAAAAATAATAAATAAATATATTTTTATATATAAATTAACACAGACATAAAAACCCAGCTCATGACGGACGGGATAAGTTCGAGCGCTCAACAAAACTCGAGTTCATCTTTAACCCTCCAGAGTCTGAGCTGCACACTGCACCGTGCGCTATAAACAAGAGCAGCATGACAGGCTTTCCACACACAGTGCAGCTCCGAAATATGAGGCGCGCACAGACCAGTCTTACCGATGCCATGGTGATGGTACAGCATGGAAGTAACACCATCAAATCTGAAGCCGTCAAAGCGGTACTCCTCCATCCACCAGCGCAGGTTTGACAGCAGGAATCGCAACACTTCCCAGCTAGAAAAGCGCGCGCACGCACACACACACACACACACACACACATATTCAAGGTCAGACAAAGTAAAAGCTGTGAATTATTCACACATCTCACTGTGCACTTTAGGCACCAGAGATTAATTTTCACCCCTACAGGACATTCACATATTGATAACCAAACTGGCATTATGGTGGAGATGGAGCACAAATGAGAGCAGACGGTGTTTTTAACTAAGTGCAGTCACTAATTTAAAGAGGGGCTCGTGTCTTTCAGATAACCAGTTGTCAAAATGAGAAATCAGAGGTTTACAGTGCACACTGAGCTTTTCTGATTCCCATCACTTCACTCGGACGAGTATTTTATACAGCCCAGCCCAGCCCCGTCTGGATTTTATGCTGCACTTGGGTAAAGAAACAGCATGCAGAGGAACTGAGTTCTCTCTCGAGGACGAGATGAATCACGCGCTTCCACTCGCTCGGGCTTCATCTTCATTGTTTGACAAGCTCCTCTGTCCTGCAGCCGAACGGGGAAACAACTGCAGACGGAAATGAGAAGCTAATAAACTACCTGGATATGAAAGTGTAAATTGTGGTTGCATCGTAGCCCGCGGTGCGCTACAAAGCATGCAAATACTCGCTGCGCCTGTTGACTGGACTGTGTCGGTGGAGGCTAGAGGAGGTGGATTCCATAAATGCCCCCCCCCCCCCCCGACTGGGCGAGTCATCCGTTTCTAACAGCCTCTCAAGGCAAAGTACACTACACACCTCAACTCTTTCCGTTCAGAGGTGCGTTGCCATGGAAACATGAGTAAAAACTCAATATTTGGTTGTCTATATGCGGTGTGTGTAATGAGCACCAAATGAAACACTGTATACATGGAAGACGAACTGGGAGGCAGCGGCGACGCACCAGGGATGTGAGGCGAATGGCACTCGTGGCATTGATTAAATGGGGACTGCTGCCTCTGCCGAGGCCAGATGTTCTCCACACGCCGACAATGCTCGTGATGATGACGTGCGTAAAACAATAAATCTAATGCACGTTTCTGGCTGGAGCGTCCCGGAAGCACGGCGGCGACCGTCTTCTTGAGCTTCACATCGACTTCAGCTGACAGAGCACGCTAAGGGTTCGTTAACGGAAATAATTCAACCATATTTATTCGTGACGCACACACACACGAGTCGGCCCGGCGGGCCCGCGGTGGAGGACGCTCCCGTCTGACAAATGTTTCACCTCATGCGAAGTGTTTGTGCGGCGGTACAGAGGGCCATTTCGCTGTCTCGTTAAATGGGCTGAACCACATAAGCTGCTTGTAAAGCTGAATTCTTTCATCAATTAAAATGTTAATGTATTATTGAATGGCAGTATCCTGAATTATAAAAGATAGACATTGAGTTTTTTTCCCCCCCTCCTGTCTCGACACCACACCGAGGGGCCCTTCAAATTTTTTTCTTTTTTTTTTGCAATTTCATCACGTCAAAAAATTGGCGAAGCAGCAAGAAGACCCAGATTCATGCTTCAACAACACTTCAGTAACATCCTAAACTGAGAGATTTCACGCAAACACTAAGCAAGCCGTGCCCTTAATAATGCTTTATCTTTAAAAGCATTAGAGATTTATCTAACGCTGAAGCCCGAGGATTACGCCTCTGTGGCAAAAGACAAAATCCCAGCTTCTTTTGGCCAAGAAAACCATGACACAAAATACATTTAAATGCATTCCCTGCTGTGCTCCACTCCTCAGGGATGACCAACACCAGCACTGTTTGACAGGTGTGAAGCTGCATGTTACATCGGTACTTCCTCCTTCCCTAGAGAAAGAGCACAAGAGAGCCCGGTATGATCCGATATAGCAGGCTGGCTGGGTGGTCACGCAGACCCTGTGATAAATAGATTAGGTCCTCCACTCCACTGCGCAGAGCCAACAAAGGCTCAGACACAATGTATCCTCACGGGATGGAGATAATAGCCAGTGAGAGCCAGAGGCCCAAGATGAAACCATACTGCCACATTAGGACCCACAATGCCATTCATCATCAAGTCCAATTACGGTGAGAAAGTTAGATCTCCGTACCCAATGCGATGCACCGCTTATCCATGCAGTTCGATGAAGTTATCACTTAGTCTGTGGTGCTAATGCAAAAGCAAATTGCATATTACACACTGTCCTCATACTAAAGCTCAGCAATGACAGTGAAACCTGGTTAGGGAGCACTAATGGAGTAAAACCCTAATATTGCTGCTTGCAGAGAAAGATAAAGTAATCTATCATGTGCGTTTCTGTTTTACCTGCGAGTACACACAGCCACAGCAGTCGCCCCGAATCAATCCAGAAAAAACCCGTAAGCTTCATGTTTAGTTGCTCCTCATTAGAGCTCATTTCCCCCTCCAGCTGACCACAGCTGCGCTCCACATTATGGCGCGTGTTTACATTGTGTTTCGAGCCGAGGAAAGTCATAACTCGTTGAAGTCAATTTTGCATAAGGGGTCGTGGCGACTTGCCACAGTGGCGCAGAGAGAGATTTAAGTCCCTGTTTTAACAACATCACAGGTAAGCTGCAGATAAGACCAAATAAATTTAAGAAGCTGGCAGGTCATTCTGCGAGGCGCGTGATGCCCAAACTATGTCACCAGACAGCTTGATGGATGGCGCGCATTCGTTAGACCAAAAAAGGACGAACGAGGTGCCTCATTTAACGCATTTCAAAACCTTCTACAGCCCCTGCAGCCAGCAGAGTATAGAGACGGCAGCTTCAATGAAGCCACATTTCTGGGTTTAGGCTTGATTCACTCATCAATCGATTTTCTATAATTCAGCTCTGTGTGCATTACATACAGACACGGGCAGTCGGGTTCTGAAGAACATGACTTCCTCGTGCAGGGTCTACTTTTGTGGCCGCAGTGTGCGCTCGAATGTTCTCACAGTTTGCTGTTTTATTTCCAGTTTGAGCGCTCTGCAGTAAAACAGTGATTTCAGTAAGCCATGTAACACATGTCTGGATGCACACAGGTGCCGCGTTGGACGCGTGCAGAAATGACATCTTTATCCCGTGTAGCACATTGTAAGCAGCCATTCCAGCAGTCTGGTAACACTGGCCGCCTTGCTGGGTAAATTCTCATCTAGAGATCTGACAGCCTGTCCCTGTATTGCTTTGCTTTGTGTTAGATATCTGCCATTTGTCTGGCATTTTTTTTATGCAGCCTGGCAGCTATCTGCTCTCGCTTGGCATCTTGGGAGGAATATTCTGCTGCCTGTGAGACTGCTTGTATGTTTAGCAACCTGTAATTAGTATCACTTTGTACTTGCTGTCTTTCAGGAATCAGTGGCTGTCTGTCAAGCTTATTCTAACTCTTCAGAGTTTTCTCCAGTGGACCGTATTTTAGTGGTGGCAGGACATCCAGAAGGTGTTTCTATAAGAAAAAAAAAAGTTCTTTTAATAACCACAGTAACAAATCATTTTAATTACCGGTCTCCAAAACTTTGTTAGCCAGTTAGCCAGCTGACTAACTGCAGCATCCATCCATCCTCTTAATCACTTATTCAGTTCAGGGCTGCAGGGGGATGGAGCCCACCCCAGCTGGGGAGAGGTGGGCTACAACTTAGACAGGTTGCCAGTCCTTTGCAGGGTAAGGGCTCCAACATGCTTGCATGCTAAATGTTATAGCAGGATGACAGTATCTCACTAGTGCTGTTGTTGGTGCTTACCAGCTGGGAGAAGACAACCAATCAGTGCACACAGTGTCATCCACATCGAGCTGTTGGGTTTTTGGAAGACTGCACATTTGCTTAAGTTTACGTAAGAAAATGGAAACAAATGTTGAGACAGACGGCCGTTCACCGTCACGTTTACACCTGCGGCCAATTTACTTAACAAGCATGTCTTTGGACCATGGGCGGGAGCCGGAGTACATGCAGAGAACCCCACAGGTACAGGGAGAACTCCACATCAAAACCAGGACCCTCATGCTGCGAGGCACCGCTGCACTGCTGCGCAACCCCGACACTCAATTTCAAAATTTACAAACTACATATTTTTTTTCTCCTATTCGTCAGATAGTTTTAAAGGGCCGAGCGGCACGAAGGTGTACTGCTTCCATCTTCCTACTCAGTGGCTCCATCCAGCACCTACTGGTAGCAGTACAGGCGGCTCCAAGAAGCCAACTCGCACACCTACTGCTAAGCTGAGCTCATTAGCTGAAGCTCACTAGAGAGGAAAAACTGCTTTTCCCATTGCTGTGTGACCTGATGGGGTAGGGGAAATAACTCATGGGTGCTAAATACTGGAATGAGTGCATTTGAATTGAGTGACTGAGTTTTCAAGTGTGAGTTTATTGATCGATCACGCAACACCCGCGCCCCAGCTCCAGCCCAAAGTTGGTCCAAGTATGTAAAAACACGAGTTCTCCTGAGGGGGAGCGATCTTTGTTGTTGTTGTGTTTCGCCTGTGATGGTTTCTGCTTCGTTTCTTTAAAATAAAAGCATGCCGGTTATCAGCGGGGTGATTCCCCGCTTCCCTAGATGTCTTTGCTCGTGTGGTGTTTTCTTATTTTAGAACTTTAGAAAAGGATGTTTAGCTGGTAACAGATTTCACACCATCGTCTCACGCTCAGGAGGAAATTGCATCATTTATTGTGCAGCTAGTTTTATTGGATGCACTGCAGGGGGTTACATGGATTCAAATCTAATTATATATCTTGATCAGTGTTTGAGCATTATATTCTACATCAAACAAACTAACAAAAAAGTCACGTGATTCTACTTTGATCTCTCGTACTCGAATATATGAATATACTGACAACCCAGGAAGGATGATCCCATTTAGTATCGTCTTTTTTTCTCCATTAATTTAGGATTTAGGAGCACAGAGGTATATACTGCCCAACCCAAACATCTTTAACTAAATATTAGAAAAGAATAAAAAAAAAACACGAGTACAGAATAATCTTTTCAAAGTGAGAAATAGTTAGTCCTCAAACACAGGGGCGATCTTTCAGCATGAAAACACAGAGAAAAGTTAAAAAGCATTTTCAAAAGCCTAGCCCCGAGCCTGTTTTTCATATCTTAAGAATTCACACAAAAATTGATGAAAAATGGATGCAAATTATCCTGAGAGAGGTTTTGGGGGGTGGGGGGGGGGGATTATAGAATGGGCCCACATCAAGCTCTTCAGAACTCTCACTACTGATCTGCAGAAAGGCTTCTTTGGCTGCCAACCCCCTACAAGCGCTCCACTTACCCGGTCACTGTGTCAAGGTGACTTTGACGTATTTGAAAGGGTTCATGAAGGAAACAGTCACCAGTGGATGATGTAGAGATCCCCCAATTAGTTTCTGCTCATCACATCACCGTGCGTCTGTGCAACGCACCTTGTAGGTTCACATATACTACCTCTTGAGTGTTTATAAAATTCTTGCTACGTTCCAGATCCAAATGTTAGTTCTTGGACTCCATTAGGGCAGCTAACAGAACGATCCATATTCATCCTATTCTCTTTCACACTGAGCAGCCTCGTGCTAGCAGAAACAAACCATTTTAGCTCCTCTGTCCTCCGACTGGCTGCTCCCAGCAAATGTCTGCGCACGTTTAATACGAGCATCCATAAAAGTATTTATATAAAGAAACGCATAATAGGTCCCTTTATGAAGTATAAGCAAAGAAAATATCCAAGCAAAGATTTTTTCTGATGTTTTGATTAGAATGAAAGAACTTTTTACTATTCCAGATTTAAAATGCACACACACATCCAGTATCAGACTGCTGCCTAAACATTAAGGTGGTAGCGGGTGGACAGGTGGATGGATGGCGTTACAGCACATGTGCTTAAATATTTTTTGTACGTTTATCACTTACTCTATTCAATTTATCAAGCAGAAACACAGGGTGCTTTATTTAAAAATGCTAAACTACAGCCACCAGCACATAACATGCGTCCTGTTAGTTTCAATGCAGCTCACTTCTTCTACAAGCAGGTTTGTATTCAGCAGCAGCAGAACCCACTTCTAGCATTCCTGCAGCCTGGAACGAATGATTGCAAAGCCAGACATTCTTAATACTGAATGCAGACACATTTGACTCAGAGGCAACTCAAGTTAACAAATTGGATAGCAGGCATCTATCTAAACAGCATTCTCTCTGGACTGTGTTGAATGTTTTATGAGGAAAAACTGAAGTGGAACACATATAAAAAAAATAAATAAATAAAAAAAAAGGTGTTCTTTGATAAAGATGCGCAAGTGGAAGCAAAGCAGAAGAGGCAGCAGCAAGGAAAGTGCGTGTTTGCTCCAATAGCTCGTATCAGTCAGCTTCTGTCAACCTAATAAGAACATCATGGTCAGACTGTGATGGCTGATAGCAAGCCTGCTTGATTAAAAACAGACTGTGTATCCCACAAGGTTCACGGGTAGCCTCTGAGGTTCATTTCCTTCCACAGAAAGTAACAGAAAGCTTGACACAAACGACATGTCCAAACATCCTGCGAGAGGCAAAGAAGACAAATGAACTGGCTATGACATTGCAGAGCTCCTTTGGGCTTTTACAAATGACTCCTCATATGCCTCCCAGTTGTGGCGTATGTCTGCACCATGTCTAATGAGTGCTTCTGATACGAGGAGGGTTCAATAACTAATGAAAGAAGAACCTTGTTCTCTTATTATAGCCCCCCTGCCTGACACTAAGCATTGTATAATGCATTGCAAACCGCTGCACACTAACACACACTTATTAAAAGCGAGTTCAAAAAGGCATTTGATAGACTCAACAGTGCCTGTTCCTCTTTAATGCGAGCTGGGATCATTTTCAGGATACAGAGGCGAGAGAGGCACCTAATTAACGGGGCCAACAACAACGCCGGTCGATAGTTTTGGTTCGCGGCGAGCACCGAAAATATAAGCTGCCCATTTATGACCTTTCACGTGTTGTCGAACACTTTTGCAATTAGCCGAAACTGTGAAAAATTATCAAATTTCTGCAGCGCGGTGACATTGGTTCATTATTCATAGCGCATTAAAATTCAACACCTGCTTGGACAAATGCACAAAAAAGGTAAAAATCAAGGTAATTGGAGGAAACTTAGATTCGCGGTTAACCACTCGTTCTACGCCTCACCTACACGTCAGATTAACAATGAGCCTTACTTCACGGCCATTTGGTTGAGCGATGTAATCTGCCATGTTTGAGAGCATGTCTCAGTTTTGACCTTCAACAAATCTCTCTGTACAAGATAGTCTGAGAAAATAGAACAAGTGGTACGTCAGCTTCCCACTTATCCTCATTCATCAATCTGTGCATGTTTATATTCATACGTAGCTGATGCAGACACGGTGCCTTCTCATAAGTTCGGTGTCTTATGTAACATTCTAATCGCCACTGCAGCTGGAGTATAATGGAGGAGTGCAAATCGCAGTAATTGCCAGGGCAATGTGCTTTCATATGGCGCTAAAAGGCTAAAAAAAAAATGTTGGATCAGGAGGACGTTAATCACAATAAACTGAAACAGTATAAAGAACAAAAGTAAATTAGTTCCTGTTAATATCACAAATTCTACAACATGTCCATTTTCACTACAGCCGTATATCAGTAAGTAATCACGTTTAATTATTAATAATTATGATTTAATTAAATCGTGCAAACTCTTCAGGACTTAAAAACACTTGTTAATGTTCCTGCTCGAGTTATTTTGTTACCAGTTGAAAAGCGATCCCGTATCAAACTGACTCAGACATCATCTATGATGCTTCAGCGCGCAGACATTAATTGGCACATTTGTTAGGTGCACGTGCTCGACTGCTTTTTTAACACGAACGTCTAACCGGCCAATCACACGGCAGAGACTCGATGCATTTCGGCATCGCCGAAGACGACCCGCTGAAGTTCACGCTGAGCATCGGAACAGGAAAGAAAGGAAGATTTAAGTGACTTTGAATGCAGCGTGAAAAGCTTAGTGTTTCAAAAACTGCAGCTCTGCTAGGATTTCCTCACACAACCATCACTGGAGAACAGTCTGAAGAGAGAAAGCATCCCATGAGTGGCCAATCTCTGGGGGAAAAATGCTGTGTTAATGCAAGAGGTCAGAGGGGAAGGGCTCAGAGGAAAGCGTGCAGGAGAGCATCTCTGAACACGCAACGCATCGCACCGTGGAGCAGATGGGTTAGAGCAGCAGAAGACCACACCGGCCGCCACTCCTGTCAGCTGAGAACAGAAGGCTGAGGCTGCAGGTCACACAGGCTCACAATGCTGGTCAATAGAAGGCCGGAAAAAAGCGGCCCGGCCCGACGGGTCTCGATTTGTGCTGCATCATTCGGAGCCAGAGTCAGACGTGAGTTTGAATATGACAGACCGTGTTGACATGATACAAAAAGGTTGTTGAATGGATGCCATGAAGGATTAAGGCAAACCTATCCCGACCCCGTTTAATGTTTAAACTTTAAAGTTTAAGTTTAAGATGAGGTGCGCCCGTTAACAGCGGACTCTGACAAAGAGCACCTGGAGTAGTTGAAGAGACGGCTGCCCCACATGCTGTGCTCCCCTCTCGGCGGAGAATGGAAGAAACAAGAGTCGGACCCGTCAAACCCGTTCAGGCCGTCTTCTGTGTTCTTGGAGGCGTGGCTGTGAACGACATCCAGGAGCACCACGATGCCCATCGAATGAGCCACATCGATCAGCTGCTTCAGCTCGTCTGGGGTCCCATAGCGGCTACGAATAAAGACGCATTTTCACATTTACATTAGATTACCACACAATCATAACTCTGAAGTTCATTCAAAATCACCACTCAAAGAAAAGCATATAGATGAACCTTTTTTCCCTATTATTGTTTCGAGCACATGCCTAAACAGCATGCACATATGTAAACACCACCTTTAAAAAACAACTTTTTTCAAGGACCCAAATTATACATATTTTGTTAGTTGTTTCAGTTTCTCTAACAATAAACCTGTCAAGCTGATTTTAACTCCTACTCATTGGTTTTTATTCTTTCTCAAACTGCTGTCACGGTGACAAAGGGCCCATTTAAGCGAGAGCACACGCGGAATTCATATTTTCATCAAAATGTTTGTAATTCAAATAATCACAACAGCGTTCAGCAGTAAATTATTTTACAAACACAGTCGCGTTGTCTAAAGTAAAGTGAGCGATTTGATAGGTTAATATTAGATTATTATACACCATCTAATATTAATATTATTATACACCATCTAAAGTGTTACCGTGGAACTCTGCGGACACTCAAAAACACAACTGTATGCCTACATGTTCATACACACACACACACACACTCTCTCTTTATATTGTCCAATACTATCCAATCTCTAACATCCCATCCTCCCAGCAATCATATCAGCTTCCTAAAAAAGAAAAAAAGGACACATAGTGACAGGATTATCCTGCTTTCAGGTATTCAACCGCTACGGTTTTAAATGACACTAAGAGATCAATCAAGGGTAAAATTGCAAA
>JAVDPK010001036.1:42091-53805 GCA_034780415.1 Cichlasoma orientale | reverse complement strand
TGGGGTGACGTATTTACGCCATGAAATTAGCATATCATGATATAATTTATTTTCCCGGGCAAGATTTTTTTACCGGTGTTATCGTGAATGATATGATATGGCCCAGCCCTAGGCCACATACTCAACTCTGCTGCTCAACCCACGAATGCATTTTCCTCATAAATTTGGCTCCATTTAAGGGGACATAAGCAGGCTTTCCAATAAGGACTGTTGCAACAAAGAAACAATCGACCAAATGCAAGTTTCCTTACTTTCTGTGCCAAGTTTATACATTTCTCTCATTTTGCGCAGTGTTAACGTCCCCTTGGGTGACAAAAGTGACAGAAGAAACAAAACTAACAGTCTCTAATTAGAAAAACTGCCATCTAACATAATTTAACTTCACCTAATGAAACGTTACCATATTAATCTGACTGTTTTAGGATTTGTCAAAACTTGATTTCATCATAAATATGACTCAGCGCAGCCCAGGCATAAAGTCTTAGAATCTTCTTCTATGTGCATTTCAATATAATATGAACTAAACTAGTACCCAATTAATGCATGAACCCACACACACACACTTTACATTTTACAAATACCACACACACACACACTCAGGTGCTGAAGACTTTGAGGCAGACATGAACTAGGCTGTCTAGGGAAAAACATCATGCAAGCTAGTGCACAGTGCATGAGGGGTAACTGCTACAGCAGAGCCTTTAACCGTGCAAAAACAAACCATCAGCTGCTGCAGCATCCTCTACTGCAGGAAGCATCCTACTCTGGATCCAACACATTAAAATAAAGCCCTGACAACAAGCGTATAGATTGAAGAGATGGATACTAGGGAACATGATTATTACAAAGGGTAAGGCCTGGAGAAAGCAAAGGCTAAGGCTGCTCTGAAGATGCTGGACCGCCTAAACAGGCACGTATCAGACAGCACCACCTCAGGAAGCAACGTGGACGTCAGCTGACTGAGAAATACGTGCCTACTCTCCAAGTATCACACACACAGGAAGTCAGGAAACGACTCGCCTTTTTCACCAACTTGTCACATAAAACGAAGAGTTTCTGGTAGCGGTTTATTATTTTGCATAAGCTGAGCAGCTCTTCTCTCCTAAACGCGTGTCATTCAGCTGTTCGGGGGGGATAGAGGGGGGAGAATAAGCCACTGTGCACGAGCGGGAAACGATGCGACCTCTCTCCGTTTAAAATGTCAAATGTGAAGACAAGGCGAGCCTCTGATGTGTTGCAAACGCCGCTTTTATCTAGCATTTGTGTGTTTTTATTTCAAGACACGAATGCCATTGTAAGCGTGGGTCTTGCTCGCTTGACTGGGGACTGATTTTGGCAACAAGCTGTTTACAAAACCGCCCTTTGAGCCGCGCTTTACCTCCTCCTGAAGTCCTTTTCGTACGGTTTGAGGTAGGGATCCATTTGGAGAAGGAAGCTGAACTCAGGAATTGTAACACTATCCCCCAGGTCTGCCATGGTCTCTCCAGACAAAACCAATCGAGCGCCGACTGCTGCTGGCCGACCGGACGGACTGACAGCTAAAGAACAGAGGACAGGCATGCACCGTGTGCGAGGCTTTAGTATCCGGAGACAACAGCGAATCAGGGCGCCGCATGCCAAGCCCGTCCCATCACGATGTGCTGAGTTCCAGCAGGTCAGAGATGAGGCGGCTGAGCCGCGCAGAGCTGCGGTGTAACTTTAAGGTGACAGCAGAGGAAGCATCTGGCGCGTCAGAGGAAAATGAGGATGTTGTATACACATGAGCAGCTTTGTAGGCTGTGGGTTTACCTGAGTTTATGGCTCAAACGAAGTTCCATCTGCACGGAAATCAGAACAGCACAGATGCTGAAACATGTGGTAGTCAACTGTTGGATTTAGCATTAGCCTAGATTGTCTGTCACTTGGCTGATAGTATCCTGACAAGTAGCCTGGCCGTGCTATCATGCTCGCTAAATGTGGGCTTTTATTGTCATAAATGATCAGCTATAACTAACAGAAGTTGTCCAACAACTGGCCACATGTACAGTATTTGGAACAGGCTTAGTAGATACAGTGTACTCCATAATTATGGGAATAAAGACAGTTTTTGTAGTTTTGCTTCTGTACACCGTCGCAGTGGATTGCAACTCAATCAACATGTAACTGAAGAGCACACTTTCAGCTTTAATTTAAGGGGTTTTATAAAAAATTTGCATCAGCTGTTTATAAATTTAAAGAGTTTTTTGAATAGTTGGATGAAAAAAGTTTGCCGCCAGTGTCTGCCTGAGGAACCCACTGACATCACCAGATGTTTCCTCCATTGAGTTACTCAGATAGATAGATAGATAGATAGATAGATAGATAGATAGATAGATAGATAGATACTTTATTGATCCCGCAAGGGAAATGATTTAGGCAGGCCTTTACTGCAGCCACCTTCAGTTGCTGCTTGTTTGTGGGCCTCTCTGCATTTAGTTTTAATAACTGAAAGCTGCTCTGTTGGGCTGAGATCAGGTGTCTGACTTGGCCATTGAAGAATATCCCATTTCTTGACCTTGATAAACTCTTGAGTTCCTTTTGCAGTATGCTTTGGGTTATTATCTGTTAGCACTGGGAAGTGCTGTCTAATATAGCCCTGTACACTTCAGAATCCATCCTATTTCTATCATGATCAATAAAGACTAGTGGCCCGGTTCCACTGACAGCCATACATGCTTGTGTCATAGTGCTGCCGCCGCCATGTTAGATGGATAATGTGGCATGCTTTGGCTCACCAGAGCAGATCGCTGATTTGGCCTCTCCTAAAGTCTTTTCTGTGTCTCTGACGGCTTTATTTGGTTTTTGAGCTTAATGATGGCCCGTCTCAACTGTTTGGGCCTCATATTTAAAATTAAATTAAAGTTACATAAAATGCAAATTCAACACTTTGAGTGAACATATTATGTCTGCTTCATTTGCCATAAAATAAGAAGGGAGCAGGTCTCATCTGGCCATGAAACTGCTTGTCAGTCAATCGTCCCATTACTTTTGAACCTCTGCCAATGAGCGACTGTGTATAAAAATGGTTGTAATTCTTAAACGGCTGATGCTAAGTTTTCATAAAACCCCTTGAATTAAAGCTGAAAGTCTGCACTTCAGTCACATATCGATTGTCTGACTTACAATCCACTGTGGTGGCGTACAGAGGTTAAACTACAAAAATTGTGTCTTTGTTCCAATAATTATGGAGGGCACCTGTCTACAAGCTGGTGCAGGTGAATGTCAGCTTTTCCTTCACTCCCATCATCATCCATGAAACACTATCTGGAGTTCACAGTTCCTATGTGATAAATATCTCTTTCTAGAGCAGCCACCAGGCTGCAACTTTTACTGGAAATATATTAGATTGTTTTTGTGTGTTTAATGAATTTGCTGTCCACATTAATTCTTTAGAGCGTCCTCTTATTGTGGACACTCGGTGAGTCACTAACAAAAAAGTCAGCCTCACACGCACTTCTCAGATCTCTAAGGAAACAAACTCCCGACTTCATCTCGCAATTTTAAGCCCATCTGCTGCTGATGCCTGAAAATAAAGCCAGCTTGTTCTTTATGTCCACGTCTGTAATGTGAGGGGTAAACGGCACATCCTCTCTGAGCCGCTGCTGGGGTTTGTTACAGTATGCCTTTAAAAAAAAAAAAATGAAAGCACATTGCTGAATGACATTTTATAGAGTGCTACTTCAAAACTAAGCACGAAGGGCCTCATTTTTTTTTCTTTTTTTGGTGGATTTGTAAAAGTAAAATGCCGGGCCGTGAGCCATGCTTACATAAATGCAGATCACAGAGGAAACGTGAATAAAAATAAATGCAGTGTTGTGTGTAATCTTTCTTTTCTGCGCTTAACTTCACAGTAAAAGCGTATCTCGGCGTTTATATAACTGACCCTTCTGTAGTATTTGCTTCTGTAGATCCCGTGGCAATGTTTGTTTTGTGTCAAGGCCGGCTGTCATATAAATAGATGAAGCTGCACTGAAACAAACTCACAAGGGCACAACGGCACTAGTGCTTGTGAGGTGGTGGTTGAGGAGAACGTTAGCCGGTGCTGATCTGCGCCGCGCGTTTTCCTCTGCAGATTCAGCGTGCACTCGCTCCCGTCTCCTAAACCCGTCTTTCTCGCACTGTTTTCATCTAGTTATCTGCGGCCTTAATAAGTTTGAGCACAGACTCCTTCACAGAAGTGGCAGAACTAACCTGAACTCGAGAAGGATAACCTTGCAGTAATTTAGATTAAATGTTGGAAAAGGCTGATAAATATGCACACCGACCGAAGAAATAGTGCCGCTCTTGAAAGTGTCGTCCTTGTCACAAAATAAAACTGTCCCGGCTAAAGGTCATAAAGCGAGTGTCATTCTAAAGAGCCATCTGTTGGTAATAGATGGAACAAGTGTGTTGTTGTCCACCCCAGAAGGTTATGCCAATAAATGTTGTCCCTTTGATTCACAGCTAGATAACAAGTGTTTATAGGTATCTGTGGAAAGACGGATGACTCAGTGACAACGGGCAAAAAAATAAAATAAATAATTTAGCCGGCAGATCTTAACTTGCAACAAGTATTTGCAACCAGTTTACCCAAACGAGCTGGTGACACATTATATTACCAAAGCAATCTGCCGGCTTAAGTGAAACATTGTTTTTAGTTGTAATGGGTTTTCTTTTTCATTTCCCACAATGCTAAAAGTGATATTTGTTTTGCCAGCAGATTTCACAGACACAATCATTAATTCTGCAAAGCTCACAACACTGTTTGTCTGTGTTTTTGACTGCAACAAGAAACTAATATGAGCCGTCTGACGGGGCATTGGTTTGTCCCGAAACGTCGAGATTAATGGAGACTCTGAGCTAAAAAGAAAGAAAGAAATACTGCACTTGACTGAGGTAGAAATACTAACTGCTCTAATTGACTAAGCACAAATTTGTCTGTACAGTTTGTATAACACGGTTTAAAGTGCCCCGTAAAAGGTTTGCCCCCTTCCACATTTGTCACACTTACACGTTTCAGATCATCAAACCAATTTTAATATTACACAAAGGTGGCCTGAGTAAATACAAGATGCAGTTTCTAAACTGCATTCTGATTTCATTTATTACATGTCCCTGTGTGAAAAAGTAGCGAGCACCTCAATCAAGCGTTTGCAATAACTGGCAGTGAGTCTTTCACGTCGCTGTGGGGGAATTTTGGCGCGCTCTTCTTTGCAGAATTGTTTTAATTCAGCCACATTTGTTCTCGAGCATGAACCGCCTGTTTTAGGTCATGCCAGAGCATCTCAGTTGGATTTACATCTGCGCCTAGACCACTTCAGAGCCTTCATTTTGGTTATTGAGCCAGTCAGAGGTGGACTTGCTGGTGTGTTTCAGATCAGATCCTTCAGGATTTTCTGGTAGAGAACAGAATTCATGGTTCCATCAATTACGGCAAATCATCCGGGTCCTGAAACAGCCAAGCAGCCCGAGACCATTGGGAGTGTAACGGTAAAAAAATCCACGGTTCGGTTCATTTACATATATGAAATAGTTATTTCTGCATCAAACGATGATTTATGTGACTAAAAAAAACACATTACTTCACTGCTAAAACTCAAAATACAACACAGCAGTCCTTAGAAAACAAAAACTGACAAAATCTTCTTCTAATGAGATTCATGAGAACACAATTAATCAGTATCTAATATCACCTTTTTATCATTTATTCCAGATATTGTCGCAGTTTCTGATTTTCAGCAGATCAGACCCTCCTGTTTAGGACAGCTGATAACAGCTGGTTATAAGTAATGTTAGGCTCAAATGTCCCAAAGACCACATGCTCCCTCTGATAAACAGTTTGATTACATTCTCACATCATCTATCCATTTTCTTCCACTTATCCTTTTCAGGGTTGTGGGGGGGGGGGGGGGGCGGTAGGTGGAAACCCAAGCAAACGAAAGGTCCCAGCCAAGGTGGAATCAAACCCAGGACCCTTCTTGCTGTGAGGCAACAGTGCTAACCACTGCACCACCATATGAGAGTTTATTCTCAGTGTCCGAGTCTGACAACATTAGATCAGTAATGCCGGCTAACAGTAGCTGACTGTTTCGCTGTGTTGAGCTTCTCTGGCTCATCGACTCGTTTCGGACTTTTTCCCCGAAGTTTTACAGCCTCCTGCAGAGGAAACAGCCGCGGACGCTTCGTGAGGTAAACTGATCCTACAGCCTGCACTCACTGGATGAAGTCTGCATGACTTTATCACTATCACTGAATGCATCAATATTGGAGTAAATACAAACATTTACAAATCAGGTGTTACTGTGTGTGGGTGTTACCCAACATTGGTTTCCATGGAATTTCACTACAATCTTTATATTTTTCATCAATTTTGATGAGCTCAGATGATTTGCCATGCCAAAAAACAAACAAACAAACAAACAAACAAAAAAACAAACATAAAAACTCAGGGCCAAAGTTTTGTATCATTTTGTATCATTCTGATGACTAATGACAAAACTAGAAAGAATTACATATGAGGACGCGGCCTTAATTATGTGCTTCTGCAATGCAAAGTCTGGGACAGAAAAGGCGAGGGTCAGTCTCATTAGAATTGCCATATTTCAGTCAATTTTTGGAATTTTTTAATAATACAAATAGCTTGGTGCTTCCATTAGGACTTATATTTTTTTACCCAGAGAAAGACAAGGACATGCAAGTACACGCTCAGGTCCTGCTTACATGAGAACGATTAGCTGGCTATCGTTTTTCCATTTTTGTGTTAGAAAAGTAACGCTTGCAGACGGCAACGTTTTAAAAATCATCGCCGTTCACACAGAACCGCAAGAGACACTGGAACGCTGCGAGGACTCAAACTAACGGCCAAAATGCAACAGATAAAAGTTTTCACCTGAAAGTGTTCAAAATAACTAACTAAATAAATAATAAATAAATGAGTCATCATCATCATCTGATCATGCTGATCGTGCATGCTTCAAATTCATGCAGTTTCCACCAGGGACTCCGATAACAAGAGATTATATTGAGCTTTTATTATATTAAGCCATTAGCCATTATATTTAGCCATATTATATATTATATTATTTTTTATATATTAAATTATTCCTCTCATACAGTGGAACACAAGTAATTGCCAAATCATGAAAATGTTAGATACTCAATGATAATGATTATTCATGACATAAAAGCATCCTAATTTTCCTAATCCAATATGGCGGCCGCCTTTGGGTCGTTGGTCACAGTTGGTGATGTCACAGGGGGCCTTCACGCATTCCGATTGGTTTATGTTCTGTGGGGTACAGAGGGTTAAAACTCAAACACAACTCTAATTCATTTAGATCTATTTTTTTTTATTTTCGATATAGTAACCGTGTGATCCGTGGCTTCTACCGTTAACCGTCACGCCTCTGCGGACCATCACGCTGCCGCCGCCGTGCTTGGACTGTTGGTATGAGGTTCTTTTTATGAAATGCTGTGTTAGTTTTTTTCCAGATGTAACGGGACTCAAACCATCCAAAATGTTCAGTTTCTGTCTGTCAGCCCACAGAATATTTGCCCGAAAGCCTCGGGGATCATCAGGATGTTTTTTTTGGCAAATGTGAGACGAGCCTTTGTGTTCTCGCTGGTCAGCAGTGGTTTTTGTCCAGTCTCTTTCTTATTGTTGAATCATGAACTCTGACCGGAACCGAGGCGAGCGAGGCCTGCGGTTCTTTGGATGCTGTTCTGGGTCCTGGATGAGTCGTCGATCCCTGGCCGGCCGTTCCTGGGAAGTTTCACCGGTGTTCCAGGTTTTCTCCATAAAGGCTCTCACTGTGGTCTGCTGGAGTCCCAGAATCTTAGAAATGGCTCTGTGATCCTTTCCAGACAGATTAACACAATTCAACTGTATTTTGTATTTACTCGGTTTATCTTTGTCTAATATTCATATTTGTTTGATGATCTTAAACATGTAAGTTTTGTCAGATATGCAAAAGAATAGGGAGCATGGGAAGATACTCTTTCAGAGCACTGTTATTAGAGAGACGTCACTTTTCAGGATATTTTTACTGTGTCTACAACTTGAGGATGCTTGGTTAAAGGGAGCCTTATGGCTCCTCTGCGCCTCTTTGATCAGTCAAAATCAATCTGATGAGCTGATGAGCTCATCTGATGGCTTTATGCATCAAAAATAGCACTGCAGGTTCCTGAGAAAACCCTGCCTTCTTTCCTGCCTCCCTTCTCACCCAGATTTCACCCCAAGAAAATATTGACTTTCCCAAGACACTTGTTCCAACCCTGGGTGGTTCTAATTTATTCATTCTCAAGAATTCAAATGACATCTGAAGACAAAGCCCTAAATATTCTCGGGTTTTGAGCATTTCCTCCCGAACTGTACGTCCCTCCGCAGCATCGTGTTGAACCAGAAAGACACCACATCAGATATTCAGAACACAACTGAAATACCAGCGCTGTGTGACTTAATAGAAGCTGACACAAACAACCTTCTCATTCAGCTAAATTGACGCGACTACACAAGCATGCTGCACTGATATTATTTGAAATGAAAAAACACAATTAGTCTTTCAAAACCTGTAATTATTCATCAAAGCATTATAGTGCCTCCAAGCTGAGAGAATTACTTTCCAGGGTGTTCATCCAGCAGAAGACACATCCAGGGCAAAAACTATAGCTGTTAGAAGATAGAGAATTGAGCAGGGATGACACAGAATGCTAAGGCTGTATTTCTAAAAGCGTGTTTTTAAGGAACAATAGGGAAAAAAAAAAAAAAGAGGGGAAGCTGAAACATTTTGAGACACAGCGTCAGCAAAAGAAACGTTTGATTTATTTTATTTGTCACTAAAGAAAGCTGAAAAAATGTTGCAAGTGATGAGACAACAGTTTAATGTGGAAATGAATGTGCAATGAGTCTGATGGCCGTGCAAAGCAAAAACAATACTGGGCGAACTAACGAGCACCATATAAACAAGGCGCAGTACAGATTTTTAAAGGGTTAGGGCCAGCGACCACACGCAACTCCTAATTTTTTTCAACTGTCACGGCCAAAATGGCGAGGCGAAAAGGACACATCAGCTCAACAGTAATAAAAATGAATTTTGGATGCTCAAGCCTCTCATTAAAATCCATATTTTGAAACAAATACAGTCTCCACGGACTGCAGAGCTGAAACCGTTTGCACAAGACTTGATTGAGATTGAGATGATGCATTCTGGGTAATGAATCTGTGCCTGTGCGCGCGCTGCGTCCCGGGAATCTGCAGAGAGGAGACCTTTTCGGGGAGCATATTTTCCAATAGAAAGGCACCTCCGAAGTTTAGCTGTGAGACGGGAGCACAGTCGGTCCTTCTGTTTGTGAAGAGGATTAAAAAGGCTGTTTTATTTGCATCAGTGCAAACTACATTACTCAAACACAATAAAAACACAAGTTAGTGGTTCTGGAACCGCATTCATCCCACATCATAATTACTATACGTTTAGTGTAGAGTCTCAAACTGCTGCTGATTCGAGAGCCTGTGGAATTGACTGTTAGCTAATTCCTCATCAGACAATTATGTTCACAGTGTTTTGTGACTTGCTGTCCATGAACATGCAACTCACAATGTATTTTCTTTTAAAACAAGCCTTGGAAATTGGAGCTATACAAATTAGACTGTTTATTATAAGAGATGGCAGGAACACAAAGTGGAAGGCTTGAATGAAAGAAGTAAAACAGAGTCTAGCAATATGATTTAGACATGATACAGACAGCCTCCTTCTATTAATCAAATTAGATGTCAGGGATCGGTGTGCTGAAATACTGCAACCTACATAATTCCTTTGAAAGACGGACGACGCTGCGCCGTGAATGCCACCGAGTGAGAAGGTTAGCAGTGAGCAATAAAGGGAACCAGAGAAATGGGAATGAGGCTAATGAGAGGTGATAAGATTCACTCCAGCCTTCAATTTCAAGGATGGAGGGATCTCAGAAAGGACCAGAGACTGACATGAGGATAGAGATCTTTAATGAGAGTCATTAGAGCAGGCGGGAGCACTGGAATCGGTATGTGAGGCTGAACACAGAGCATGTGCTAAGGATAGTTTCTGAAGATACATAAAACACTTTGTGGGGCTGAAAGCTATCCAGATGATACGAGGTTTAAAATACGTGACGCGGCACGGTCACAGCTGCTGATACAGGTTGAGGACACGAGGAGGTAAGCAGAACCCGGATCGGCACACTCAGGGTTTTTTGGCAAAACTCATTTATGAATTTCAGACTAGTCAGCCCCTGCAGCAGAAGTGAATTGTTAACACCTGACCTCACAATATAACAGGCCAAATGGCTTAAATCAAGCAGAAAGGGCTCAGGGGACATCGTCAAAGGAAGAGGGCAAAAAGGCTGAATTTCAGCCGGGCCTCAGCAAGGGGAAGTCAGGACTTCTCTAACAGAAACAATGAGACGATTGTCAAGTAAGGTTAGAGAAAAATAATTACACTGGCCTTTCGGTATTAAAGAAAACACCAAAAACCCTGAGGATATGTATTAAAGAAAACACATATCCTGATCACTAATTCAGTACGTGCTCTGTTGTCATTGGCTTGCATGCACAGTTTGAGAATACAGTTCCCCTTTTGCCATCCATGACAATTACAATCCCACCATGTCTGAAACCTGCTGTATTTTAGACACACTGCTCATAAAAATTAAAGGAACACTTTTTAATCAGAGTTCAGCATCAAGTCAATTAAACGTCTGGGATGTTGATGTAGCCACTAAGTATCAGAGGGGGCTGGTAATCAGTTTCAGCTGCTTTGGTGTTCATGAAATGAACAACAGGTGCACTAAAGGGGCAACAATGAGACAACCCCCGAACAGGTGGAGGTCACTCACATTTTTCCCACCTCATCTTTTCTGACTGTTTTTTCACTAATTCACTAGAAGGTTTGCTGTGTCTCCCAGCGCAGTCTCAGAGCATGGAGGAGATTCCAGGTGACAGATGGTTACTCTAGGAGAGCTGGGCAGGGCCCTAGAAGGTCCTTAACCCATCAGCAGGACCGGCATCTTCTCCTTTGCGCAAGGAGGAACAGGATGAGCACCGCTAGATCTACAAAATGACCTCCATCAGGCCCCAGGTGTGAAAGGTGTCTGACCAAACAATCAGAAACAGACTTCATGACGGTGGCCGGACATCCTATAGGGGACCCTGTGCTCACTGCCTGGCTGGCACTGTGGAGCCTGATTGCCATTTGCCAGAGAATGCCAGAATTTGGCAGGCCCACCACTGGCACCCTGTGCTTTACACAGATGAGAGCAGGTTCACCCTGAGCACATGTGACAGACCTGAAAGGGTCTGGAGAAGCCGTGGAGAACGTTACGCTGCCTGTAACATCGTTCAGCGTGACCGGTTTGGTGGTGGGTCAGTGATGGTGTGGGGAGGTACATCCATGGGGGGACACACAGACCTCTGCAGGCTAGGCAACGGCACTCTGACTGTCATCAGGTATCAGGGTGAAATCCTTGGACCCTCTGTCATACACTATGGTGGTGCAGTGGCTCCTGGGCAGTGATGTCAGTAACGCTAAGTAATGTTACTAAGTAACACGTTACTCTAATCTGACTACTTTTTTTCGGTAACGAGTAATCTAACGCGTTACTATTTTCAGCCCAGTAATCAGATTAAAGTTACTTATCCAAGTCACTGTGCGTTACTTTTTGTCATTTTCCTCAGTACAAAGATATAT
>JAVDPK010001036.1:5387-35116 GCA_034780415.1 Cichlasoma orientale | reverse complement strand
TGTGTGTGTGTGTGTGTGTGTGTGTGTGTGTGTGTGTGTGTGTGTGTGTGTGTGTGAGAGAGAGAGAGAGAGAGAGTCTCTGCTAACAGCTCATAATGGCGATGACATTGTTCTGCAGATGAGGTGAGAGCAGCCCATTATATGTCAGTCTGCCTTTGCCTCCTCCTCTCGGTGCCCCGATGGGGCTCTTCTCAGTGCAGACCTGTTTTGGAGTAATGCCACAGATGGTGATGAGCCTGTGTAATCCCTGTAGATTTCCACGGTTTATAAACAGCAAGACAAGCAGCAGGTCCCGCCGATCTGAACAAACACTTCTAAATCAGGGGGTGTTTATCATGCCTGTTTGGGGTGGAGGTTGTAATTATTGCAAACAAGAACAAACATGCAAAGAGAAATGGATTTCACAGATCTAATTGATTGGGGGAAGAGCAGTAGATTTAGCTGCTGCAGCCCGGGTGGGGGGGGGGGCTGCCCCCCCCCCCCCCCCCCCCCCCCACTCTGCACTGCAATATTGCACGAGACTATTAGATTTATTATAGTTTGTATCACCTGAAGTAATCCTCATTCTAAATGAGATGTATTCAAAGCGATACGGGGTGCATTTCATTTCCTCAGGCAAAATCTGAAAAAACTTAAGCACAGTTGGAAATGGCTCATTGCTATGTACCTCACAGAAAACAACAGATTTCTGGCTCATAATAGTCGAGACCACGAATCTCACCCTGCATGCACAGACAGAGAGAGTGTATCGAGATAATTGACAAATTCCTTGGCGAAATGAAATGCTGCGCATGCTGAAAGTAACATCAGTGTTTGCTTTCTGTCTGGCAAAAGAATCACAGCATTTTGATGTATTGCCTCACCCATGCACAAAAATACATTCATTTTGTCAGGTAAATTCCTTCCCAATTTCCCAGGGAACAAGGGGAACACAGAGAAATTGGTTTGATCCATGACATGTTGACATTTCATTTGGAGAAATCAATCAAAATCTACCGGCAAAAAGGGCATATTAAATGTGTCAAATGGAACTGCTGAAATCAAAAGTTTTATATGAATGGCTCCGGAATATTCATCAGGTAAATGAGATATATCAGAGCGCAGCACCAATAACAGGAAAACTTATTCAGGTTTTTTTTCTTCCGGTGTTCGAGGTGCTAATGCCGAGGGGAAATTGCTATTATCTGCAAGAACAGGTTTGCTTTCCGGTGCTTTTATTGTAAAATAATAATCATAATAATTGTATTAAAATTACCAGTTGGAAAATCAGTTTTGATAGACAGCCTTTGAGGTCTTTGAGGTCCTTTAATTGTCTCCGTGTCGCACTGAAATGCAAGCTTTGTGTTCAGGATGCTTTTGTGTTTGCGGTTCACCTTGTTTTACATGTACAGCAACTAGAGAGTCGTCTAAAATTAGCAGCACAGTTTGAGAAACAGCAGGTAGCGCTCCCTGCTAATAGACTCTAGAGGTGAATTAGCCATTAGCTAAAAAGGCTAATTCACCTCTAAAACCAGATGTCTTTGTGAAAGTGAAAAAGTTCAATTGGAAATAAAACCCAGTGTAATAGTTAAGCAGTGAGTGATAATGTTCTTATATAAAGATTCATGTGCACTCACCAGCCACTTTGTTAGGTACACCTCTTCGAACACTCGTTAATCCTTGCTCGTTAATTATCTAATCAGCCAATAACATGGCAGCAACTCAGTGACACGGTCGAGACAAACGTTTAAAATTCATCATAGTGGGGAAGAAAGGTGATTTCAGTGACTTCTGTCATCGTGGGCTCTGGTTGTTTGGAGTCTCTCTCCTGACCTGCTGCCCTTGCAGGCGTCCTCCTCCCCTGTGGGTGGAGTTTTGGGGTTCCCGCTCTTTCTTCAGCCACACGCACCTGTTTGTCATCATCTGCATCATCAGCTCCACTGTTAAAAGACCAGCGGTGCCAGCCAGTCCCCGCCAGATTAGTCCGCCTCTACCAGTGTGTTTCTCTCATCGGCTTTAGCGCGCTCAGCTAACCTTCTCCAAGGTCAGCCCTGCGAGCCGGTTCTCTGGATCTTCCTGTTCGGATCATGCTCAGCTAGTTCACCGCCTGCCCGCCCACCCTCCAATGTTAACATGTGCTCGGACTCCACCAGCGCCTGGCCCCTCTCTGAGGAAGGCTTCAGAATCACTCCAAGTAAGCTCAAATACTCGAACCTACATCGACTCATCGTTCTTTGTGGACAATAGTGGCTCAGACACTGACACTTATTTCCTCTCTTCTCTCAGTGGACCTCTCCTTCAGACCTGGAACCACTGCTGCCACATTCAGATAGTAGGGTCAGTATTTAGCGTGGATCCATCCTGTCGAAGGTTCAGGGTAGTAGTGGTGGTGTAATGGTGTGGGGGGTAATTTTCTTGACACACTTTGGGCCCTGTAGTACCAACCGAGCATCATTCAAACGCCGCGGCCTACCTGAATATTGTTGCTGACCACGCCCATCCCTTTATGACCCCAATGGACCCATCCTCTGATGGAAGCAGCCATCAGACGGTGGGTCTGCTGTGCCACCAGGTCGCAAAGCTCAGATCATCTCAAACTGCGTTCTTGAACATGCCAATAAGGTCACGGCCACCGTCACCAGATCTCAATCCAACAGAGCGCCTTTGGGATGTGGTGGAACGGGAAATTCACACGATAGATCTGCAACAACTGTGTGACGCTGTCGGGTCAGTATGGACCAAAATCTCTGAAGAAACGTTTCCAGCACCTTGTTGGATCTGTGCCACGAAGAATTAAAGCAGTTCTGACAGCTGGAAGGTGTGCCTAATAAAGTGTCCGGTAAGTGTATTTAAAGGAGACGTAGCTCTAGAAATGGAACTTTAATTTTCTTATTTGATGTCCGGGGCTTTCACAGGGTAATTCTCTGAGCTGCCGCCGCTCCCTCCTGTGTGGATCTGGCATCTCTCACGTCTGCAAACGGCACAAACAAATCTCTAATTATGCCGCTGTTCTCTGCAAACCTATTTAAGCAACACATCTTAAAGTTTGAAGCAGCTGAAACACAAGCGCACTTTCAAATTCTGGTTAGGGGGGAAGGATTTAACATCAGCAGGCTGTTTTATACTGTATTAAATTGTCAGTGGGATAGCGCGCTTGACCAAAAACATCATTATACGACTTTGGATTCTCATGCAGCGTCTATTAGCCTGAATGCGTTTCCTTATATACTATCACTTATTCATATCAGTTTTTTCCCCACTTTGATGTGAGCCAAGCTTGTAGTTGCGTGTACCTCGGTCATCATGTTTCCTTGATGAAAATTTCATTTACGTGTGAATTATGTATTAGTTATGCATAATGCACTGATGGAATTCCACTTTTTCTCCACAACAAAACTCTTAAAAGTTTATTTTTTTGTAAGTATTATTTCTCTCGGCTGTAACTACGACCGTGTCTGCCGCTCGTGTTAAATAAACCTTTTCCAAACACCACAACGAGATTTACAAACACTCCCGATCGACATGATACAAAATAAGCAGACCTCTGTGAAATGTGTTGACCACAATATATTGCCTCACCCGCACCGCTGCATCACTCTGTTTAGGCTGAGACGCTTTACAGCAATCTTTCAGCGGTTTGCAAAGAGCGTATTAGTCATTCCTTTAAGAGCCCGAGGCGAGCACTGAGATTTGACCACACTTGAGTACACGCCAGCCGCGAGCTCCAGCAGGAAGTTGTGAGTGCAGAGGGCTGTCGGGACAGGTGCGGTATTGTTTTCCGTGGGAAAGAAAACAAGGTTGTTTTTTTTATTTAGCAACATGCAATCATCTTTGTCAAACACAGACACATTTGGGTGAAGATTAATATTCTTTTTTTAGTTAAAAATAATAAGAAGAAGGAAAAAAACCTTGGTAGCAAGCAGCACTTATTACCACTGCAGGGGCCATCATTTCCTTCCCCTGCATTAGACTTCTCAGTGGTACAATGAGAAATAACAAGAAGCGGAACCTTTTCATACTTTGTTGCAGTTTTTTTTCTTTCAGAAGACCATAAAAATATCAGGCATGAAAAGTCACTCATTGATGTAAAGTGAATAGTTTTTATCTATAATTGCTAATTATAGTTATGAAAAAAAATTAACACTAATTCTAACATTATAGTATTAAAATGTTCAAAAGTCTGAACAATGTTTAATCCGTGTTTAAGATTAAAAAAAAAATGTTGCCAGTTAATTAAGGAGGTCAAAAAGTGCGACACATTTCATAAACCGCGTGCGGTAATTTTCAGTCTCGGTGCGACTTCCTTTTCGCAGCTCTTTCATACGGTACGTGTGAAAGAGAGAAGAAGAGAACAATGACAGAAACAGAGAGCGGAGTGGAGAGGGAGAATATGATATCAATACTAAGATTTAGCCAGCAGGGAGAGGAAGTAGAGGCAGAAGCTGGCACGTTCAGAAGATTGGCAGCAGGGAACAGATGGTCAGAAGGAGAAAGGAAACATGACCAGGATGTGTAGTTATGCAAAGATAAGCAAAGGAGGTGCCGAGAGTGCTGATGAGCTGTGAGACGCCGGCATTCTAATTCTGTGCATAACACAGTTATCCAAGTATCAAAACTTTTCATAAGGTGTGAGACCGCTCAATAAGTTGTGCAGCGCCTGGAAAACTTGGTGCTCATTGTTTCTCATTTAGTGTGTAATGAATAAAAGCCGATAGACAGCAGATGTGCCACTCTCCGTTCTGCTTCCCGATTAATGGAACTGTCTGGGTTTAGATGTTATACATCAATATATCTGACAGATATGATCACGATATCGGCGTCATTTAGGTTTATGTTAAAGCTGTGGCGTGTTCACCTCCTTATTTTCTTTCAGGCGTCGCAACTATCACAACAACAGACGCGTCTGATCTCGAATCTTCATGTGCAAAAATCAAACAGCTGTACGCTAATGGCGTCGCTTCCGTCAGAGCAGGATAATGGAGGTGAGTAACAGTAACGCTGAGCAACATGTCAGCAAAACTGAGACCGGGAGCTTAAAAGCTCGGTGTTAATCTTGTGCGAGTCCATAACGCAGTAATTCTGGCCCCAATGAGCAGCAAGTGAGGAATCCACCACGGGCAGCTAAATCCTGAAATCAGCCCATTTTCCATGCAGTGGTCTGTGAGAACACCAGCTGCCGTGGGCTATGGCGGACGTAAGCCCCAACACAAAGCACTTCACTCTGCATAGGGCACTGGGTTTTGTTTGCATGGGCATGGATGGAGAGATGGAGAGAGGAGCGTCTGCTTAAACATGTCTCCCCTCCCACAGGCTCGGCGTGTGCCTTTGAAAAGATCCTTGGTTTATAAAGTTAAGACAAAAGGCCAATATTGATTCAATTATTATAGCTCTACACTCCTGGAGCTGTGCTGCAATCATAAAGTAATTAGGCAGCACCTCTCCTCGCCTTCCTGAAGCAGAAGTTTCAAGAGAAAACAGGGCGGTGGTCTTCTGTTCCCCCCCATGTTTTTGTTTTTAATCCTTTCATTTGCAATTAATGAGGCAGGTGAACTTTCCACTCAGGTGTTCTGTGATGTGAGTGATACGGCGCCGCTGTTCTCCGTATCCTTGGAAGCACTTTCACATTAAATGGTGCTAAAGCGCAAACACTTTCACAGCCAACACTGTAAAATATCAGGCTGCTTGAAATGCGAGGGAATGCTGGATACCCTTTCAGGGAATGACACGTGAATGTTAGTGCTCCCGTGCAACCTGTGAAAAACCTCGCATTTCATTATGTAATAAAATACAGCTCAAGGTTTTGCCTCATAGTTTAAGTTTCAGCAGTCCTGAGCAGCAAAGCGTACTTCAGGTTGTAACAGTCTGAATGGAGAACACGGTTATCCGGGGGGCCTGTTCCAGCTCACCGACTTACCCGGATAACACAGAGACAAAGTGGTTTAAGAAAAATATTGACGTGCAACACCTTAAAATCAGTTCCTCGTAGTGCAATCAAATCCAAAAGCTATCCGAGTCATATTTGAAGTCCTTTTGCTATTTGGGATTCTACTATTTGGCATCTCGTGAAGAACTAAAGGGAAAAAATGAAACTGTTACTTTCATCTGTCACCCAGGAGTGTGTCGCACGGCACGGCCCGAGGAATTTTGTAACATTCCAGATGTTAATCTGCCCGGAATTGTAAAATTGTTTCCCAGGGGGGAAATCATTAGTCAAATGCAATATTACAGAGTGCAGCAACTACTGCAATGTCGATCTGCACAGCAGTCTTTTTAAAGAGAATGTCCCACTCTGCTTTTTCCATCTCTGAACGCGGGTTAAGATGAAACCCTCTGCTGGATAACAGGTTTATGAAATGACTTCATGTTTACGGTTTTCTTAGCAGATCCGAGGGGGAGTGAATCATATGGAAAGCTGACAAAAAGCAACAGCCCACAAGAAAGTTTTACCTCGGTGAAGCGGGAGTTGTGCGATTTTTAGTTGATTCACATCTATCAGCTGTTTTACTGCACAGTATTTTTTTTTTTTTAGTTGGTGTGAGTTCAGCAGCAATAACCTATGAATTTTAATCATGGTTTGTTTTTTTTTTCCCAAATGAAATGTACCCACAGAAATTTCTATAATTTATTGCAGAAAAATGCAGTTAAACTGCAAATGTTTTTTCACTTCTGATGAGGCCATCAAAGAGTAATGACCATTAAAGGTCCAAAGATTACACAATTGATTTGGAGTTGAGTAGGAGGAAAAAAAGGAAGAACATGGAGAAGATTCATGGATGTAGTGAAGGAGAGCTGGTGTAACAGAGGAGGATGGTGGGGACGGGGTGAGACGGAGGCAGCTGTGGTGATCCCTAAACGGAGCAGCTGGAAGAAGAAGAAGGAGCGGAAGAAGATCAGATAGTTGATTAAACAAATATTTTCTTCCATTTTAATGCAAAAGGGTGATCAGAATAACGATCACAATATAATGCACATCTCCAGACAAGACATTTGAATGTTTAGCTCTAATTTTGCTGCACGTGCTGAAAATGTCATGCGGCGCCCGCGTGCATGTTGTTTGCCTGCTGCAGAAAACACGTTAAACGTATCTGCTCCCCGTGTCCTATCAATAAGGCAGCAAACAGATGGAATTGTCTTCCCACCAGCACATCAACAGCAAATGTTCTTACAGGAATAAGAAAAAGGCGCAAAGGACATAAAGCTTTCATTGTAGGCCATTTTTTAAAGTTCGAGCTTTGCAAAGCATGAGAGAACAGCTGTTATTTCCCCGAGGTGCACTGATAGGGTGCAAATATATGTCTGCTACACTGGATTATGAAATTTGATATCCAAAACTACATCACGAATTTTAAATATTTTATTCTGTTCTGCAGGCTTTATTTCTTTAGTGGTAAAGACACTTACACGCTCCACATCCTGATCCTGCATTCAGCACTTCATCATTCAGATAAAGCATTCAGGGCTTTATGACTTCTGTCATTCACATCCTCACTGAAACTGATTGCGCATGCTGCACCGGGATTGGTTGCCCTTCGATCAGCGAGATCAGCGCTATCGGGGGCGGGTTCATGCAAATATTGTAATTCATCTTGACCTAAACTTTCCTCTCCCTGGTTTTAATATCTCTGGTGGACTTTGCCGTCTTGAACATTAAATAAAAAAAAGAAAAGAAAAAGTGAGCCGTGTTGTAACACACACCTGAAATTTTCAAGTGCAGCTAGTGACCTTGTTAAATCTGGTGGTGCAAACACAACCGGGCATTTTAAATGATACAAATCAAAGAATGGTATGCAATATAATGCCCGGGAGATAAATACAAAGGGGAACATGCTCCTCTGCATTACAGATCTGTGTCAGCACTGTGTGCGTTTCTGCTGAACTCACATGGTCAATAAATCCTTGCTGTTGAAAAGGTGCATGAGTAGAATTCTACGCTCAAGGATCTAATGAAATGACGAGGAATTGACCTTCAGGACTCGTGGGATTGATTCTTTACCACCATCCTCATGGTAATTGTATAGTTCTGCTCTGAATTATAAGTGCGTTGTACAGAGAATGCATGTCACACAAGAGCACTCAGTCCTTCAAGGTTTACAGTTCAGAAAGGCATCAGTGGTTCCACAGGGATTAGAGATGTGAATGGCTTTGAGTTAAAAGGCTAAAAGCATCAGCATACAAAACTACACGAGAGCACGCAGAAGTAAAGCGCCCCCCCATTCGAACCGTTCAGAATAAAACCTGCCAGCAACCACAATAAGCTGGAAAACACTGCTTTAACTTCCTGTTTGCAATAAAAATGAGTGATCCAACCGACAGTTTAGACTGTTTGGAGCTTCGTGTGCCATTTCCAGTTATTCATACTGAGAGAAAATCAGATGGTCTAAAAGCATTGGCTACATTTCTTAGCACCACAGCTTTTCTCAGGTGGTACAGCCAGGTCAGCAGTTTGATCTGAAGTGGGAGTGGCGTCGAGGAGCACTGTGCAAAATTGAACCAAATTCGCCCGGCAGCATGTTAAACCATGTGTAAAATCCTCGCCATCGGCTTAGAAAACGATCCCTGGCTGGAGCTGCCGTTTCCTCACACCTCTGTCTTTAGGGATGGTCACACTCATTTCTCTGCACCACTCACAGGAACCTTTGAAGGAAGAGGGATGTCCGGGTGCCCATTAACCTCCCTTGTGCCTGTGCGCTGCGTGCGCGCATGCACCCACACGCCAGGTCACAACCTCTGCGCCAGCAAAGGCATTTTTTTTTTTTAACAACACGGGGGGGCGGTCCTTCTGTTATAACGACGTGGTGCTCTTTACATTGTAAAAAAATTCAAATGACATCATGTGTTGATATTGCAGTGGCGGTTATTTCAGGTTCTCTGGTATTGACTACAGGCTTGTTTGTCTCATACAACTTTTATGGCTCTGGGGTAGCTGTTTAGAAGCGTCTAAAATTGTTAAATTAACTCTGCTTGCTGTGGGCATATTTTAATACATTAAATCACTGGCACGGTGGTTTCTGCACTCTTGCAGTTCAGTCTACTGACACTCATCACAGAGCAAGGATCCTCAACTTAAGAGCCTCATAGCGGCTGCGCGGTGGGCTGCATTGCTACCTTATACTTTTTATTTTCCCAAATGTCTAAATTATCAGCAGACTCTTGCGGGGGCCTATTGTTCTGCTTTGGCATTTACAAAAATGACGAGCTGAACAAAAACTGGTCACATGATCGCTCGGGTCCCTTCTAGAAACGGATGTATCAAAGTAACTGTGTTACTCGGTGTAAGTGTTTTGACAGTTTACCAGAGATCAGAACTATTTCTAGGTGTTCTCCATTGGTGAAGCGTCTTCATTAGTCAAAAAGCGTGGGCGGGACTCTTGCTCTCTGCAGCGAGTCAAAGAGAAAGGCAATAAAGGGAGGCAGGATCTGCACTTTGCCGACGAGCATCTCTGCCGTCCTGCTACACCACAGTGATCACTGCCCCCCGATCTGCGAAAATACACAGGGACTCCTCTGAAAACGGCAAGAGTTCATCAATGTAACTCCGGTCAGTCAGAAACTGCGCCGTTCACCTGGATAAGTCCATCTTGGCAAGAGAAGAGATAAAGACAGAATTTAAAGAAAGAGTCAAACGCGAGTGGAGTGTTGACGTAAAACTGTGAAGGAAAAGAGAAGAATATGATTGTCAAGCAGTACTTGATCTTCATCCTTTACAGCCTCTGCGCGAGCGTCTTTAAAGGTGAGCACCGGATTGTTGCTGTATAGACGGGCGTGGTGTGCAGGGAGGTGGCGAGTGCGTGAAGTGTAAAGATCATATGTGGCCGTGTCACACGTGAGTGCGAGTGTTCGATGCGGGGAGAGTTGATTTTCCTCTGAAATGATGTGTTCGCGCAGCAGTTTTAGGCGCAGGACGAGCCTGGCGTTGCTCGCCGTCAGAGCCGAGTGTGCTGGAATGCCTGGAAGTTGAATTGTGCGGCGCAGTGAAAAGCAGAATGCGGCTGTACAAGTTTTTTGCATCGGAGACAACTTAGATATGGCAGTCCCTCTGGGATTAAATAAAACCTCAGGCTGCGGATGAGTCGGCTGCTGTCGTCCATTGTCGCTCGGTTCATCCGTTTAGAGTACCCCCCCCCCCCCCGAAACTGACGGAGCAAGACAAAAAAAAAAAAGGTTACAGTAGCCGGTGGCGTGCGTCTTCGTCTTCTTTGCTCCGAGTCCGGTGTCATTGAGTGGATGATGCTAAAGTCACACCACCGTGTTTCTTAGGGGCGTTTTAAGTCATTCACAAAGGTGACAAGGCTGCATCTCAGTTCAGCGTTTGTTTCAGGGTGCGCACTGTGTTAAATGTAGGCAGAATAGTGTCTGCGTGTGTGTGTGTGTGTGTTAGGAGGCATTCTCAAGGAGTGCTTGTATGCATGTAGGCACCGGCCGTGCGGGCTATGTAGTCACTCATTCAGAGTTGGGCGGCTGGGGACGCAGGTGAGGCTGCATGCGTGATGCTTCTCTGCAGCCAGGGATCGTTGTGGCCTGATGACAAGTCCCCAACTCCCCACAGACTGTCCCGCTCTTGGACATGCTTGCGCAGCCACCGCCCTATAGGCGACAAGTGCGCATAACGCCTACCGGAAGGGGTGGGTAGGTGGGGGGGGATGCTGTCAAGGGGCTTCATATGAGAAACTACCACATCTAAGCAGTTCCATCCCCGTCTTCCCCAGTTTAATAACATGTTGTCCCACATGACATTGATGACATTGTCAGTGCTGATTCAGTACACTGTGCTGATAATAACAAGGAGAACGACCCGTGATCATCCTCATTACATTAACTCAGCCTGTGGTTTAATTTCTGTGGGTCTGAGCCTGAGTTACTTCATTGAGGACCCTTATCAAGGATGTCGCTCTCAGAACCAGCACAGCCCATCAAATCATTAGGGCACCTTTAAACAGTAATCCAGATGTCACGCTTACCTGCACATTACACCATGACGTTAAAGATCAGTTCCCAAATGAATCAGTTTCTCCAATATCTGGTTCTGTTAGGGACATAACCTCTCCCTTCACATCAAACAGTTTTTGTCCATGTCAGGCTATTATGTGTTCAATAAAATGCACAGTCAGGTATCTGTTACACTTGGCAGCCTGATGTGATAAATCTTAAAGACTGACTTGGAAATGTGTCTTTTAAACGATAAAGTAGCTGTTTGATTTGCCTTGATGCACGTTGCTTTATGTCATTCCCGCTGTCATTTCCTTCCCACACTTTTACCTGATCGCACTGAGCTGTGGAAATTGAAATTGCATTATGAGATGTGTACAGCTGTGATCTAATCATACCGCCATTTCCAACTCCCGCCATGTTGCCTTAAGACGTGACCCCACCGAAGAGGAGCTGGAGTTAAACGACCACGCACGATTTAGCGTGCTTTGCCGTCCATTAATTATAAACTATGGGGTGTTACATCAGCTCGAGTCTGTGCAGCTTGGAAATGAACTTGCTGATGCATTATTATGTTTTACGTCTCCTGGCGTTGCACCATCAACCACGGGGAAAAGCTACCTTTCGTGGTGCGGTCAGTCTGAGAGCTGAGCTCCAGAAAAGCATTGCAGTTATAGGCTATGTTCAAAATTGATGTGAAAATCCAAATATGTTTAAAAGGAGGTGATAAAGAGTTCAGCGGCTTACAGATCCTTACTCCACGAGAACAAACACGTGGACGTGAAAGTCAGTGTCCCAGATTCACCTTCTTAAGCGAATTTCATGTTTTTGCAGAATAAATTTAAACCTATATTGAAATGAATAAAAAATAATTGGTTGCTAGAAAGCGAGCACACAGCCTAAAAACCTCTGGTATGCTTCGGAGAGGCAGGATGTGAATTGTAATTAATGGGATACGGTAGCTGGCGCGAGCCTGCACTGGTGCTCGAGCTTATCGGCATTAAACAAAAGTTTATATTTACTGTAAATGTCAGATGCAAATCATGAATACATTTTAGGGCAACACTGTAGCAAAAGTCAAAATTGGAATATGTCAATATTGCAGGCCGATGATGGTTTGTTTACACAGTGGACACCATTATGGGTTTGCTCAGCTCTCTCTCCCCTGAGCATCTATTTGAACCCAAACCGGGACACCTCTCTAAACAAGCCGAGTGGTTTTGATGCCCGAGTCTGTCGTAGCAGTGGCTGAAAACAAAAAGTGAAACAGAGGAATCAGAATAATGGTCCCATGCTGACGCATCCCCCTCGCCTCCTGTGTGAAACACCGGGATTTGACTTGTGCTGCCGCCTCAGCCTCCTGCTCTGTGAGCACTTTGCATATTTTTTGCTTGTTTTAAATGATGCAGTATTAAAAACCACTCCGTAGTGTAGTGGTTAACAGAGTTGCCTAACACCTGAAAGTTCCTTGGGTTGAGATCAGGAGGATACGCGAATCCCCGGATGCCCTCGCGTCAGGAAGGGCATCTGGTGTACAAAATCTGCCAGATCAAACATGTGGATCCATCTGCTGCTGTTGTGAATAAGGGAGCAACTCAAAGAACACCATCCCCCCAGAAAATGATTCCATAGGTGGTTGGTGCAATCTGTCCTTACAGCCTGTATGTTTTAAAGTTAGGCAGCTTCTAGCAACCGTGTGAACCGTGCAGGTGTCTCACCTTTAAAAAAAAAAATGATGGACGGGATCCCCAGTATCTGACAAAATTCTAGAAGTTATAAAAGAGTATATTTTTACCCAAACCAACTCTAAACAACAGGTTCCTCTGAATACTCCACAGTAAGAAAGTGAGTCTCATTCTGCCGTCTCCCAGTCAGAAATTGGCTGTGTTTGTATCACCGTCTCCTAAACGCTGACTTTTCCCTCTCTTTAAAGTTTACATGGACCTATTATGGAAGCACTTACTTTTAGGCAGTAGGAACAAATTGATTGAATGCTTAGTTTGAAGACTGCGTGCTGCTAATTTCCAGTAGAAAGGCACAGTGTTGCTGCCTTTCCGGGAAAATATGTCTCCCCCAAAATTAAATTAAGAATGTTGTTTTCATATATGGGAAGCTGACTTTTAGGAGACAGGACTGAATTAATGGAGTCTCTTTTTTTAAAGGACATAGGAGACAAAGTGGTTTGTTACATTCTAATTTCAGTACTTGGTAATTTCAGAGAACTGCAAACAGAATAATGCTTTCCTCTTTGCATCTATATCGTCTTTAAAATTGGCAGTCAAAAGCTCCAAAGGTGTAATTCTTCTCTCGTAAACTATCAAACACAACAGTGTTAATAACTGTGAAAATAAAAGTAGACAAAAGTAACGCAGCCCACTTTGCATCAGATTTGGGGTAATGAACAGACAGAGAATGGAGCACGGGGAGTTTTACCATCTTATCCGAGAGCTCTGACAGTGCCCACTTCAAGGGCTTCTTAAATATTTATTTTATGAGACTTGGGTTCAGATGCATGCAATGCCCAGGCCAGGACTCCCAAACATAAAGTTGTTTCTTTGCGGAGAAATCGAGCAACAAATGAAACCAGTGCAGGTACAAAACCCAGGTGTACACACCGGGCTGTATATGTATTGCATTTGGGAACAGAAACTCATGCAGGATACTCACAGGTGGGCAGTTACAAGGTGCATGCGCCAGGAATTATTTTTGAATTGGTTTGAAAGTAGCAGTAGTTTGTGGCAGATATTTAAAGAATTCTCTATCTGATATACAGTACAGAGAAACCTGGTTTACTAGGTCACTGCTTACCCATTAAACAAATTTCTCTGAACAATTTTTGGAGATATCGCCCTCCTCTAACAGACAAACAAACAAACGGGACTGAAAGCACGACCTCCTCAGTGTGGGCAATAAGGTGCAGCATTTTCTGTGTGATCACAGCCTAATCGACAGTTAAATTGCAGCGCTCCGCATCACACACTGCAGTGATTCTATAGACGACTTCAGCCTCAGCAGCTCCGTTCATGCTCCGTAATGCTGAGAGTTATTTCGTGCAGACTCATCCTTCTAAGGACAACTGCACTATTAGAATTTGCTTAAATTCAATGCTGGACTTATTTATAACTGCAGCCTATGGACTGCTGCACCGCCCCGAACATTTAAACTTCTTCTTTGGAGGAATATGTTAAATGGCCTGCTCTTTATCAGGTGGCCTGCTTTGTGCTGCTGCTGCTCTGCGTGCGATGATGACGTCGTTGCCATGTGCTGGTGCTAACCCGCGTCACTCAGTGAGATAATGGCGCATCACTACACCATCACTATATATTCCACAAGGGCAGCAAATAAAGTCAGACTTGTAAGATGGCAGGAAGGCTAGTAATGCTAATTAGCCATGTGGTGTAGCCATACTGAGCCACTCTGCAGAGCTGTGGGCTGCTTGTGTCATAGATGCACTGTACGTTTTATGATCTTCACATTTCTCTGTTGGCCACAGCTTCTCTGGTTTGGTCTGACATTCCTCCTTCTCAAGTGTTTCATCACTTTCCTTCATACGGAGCCTAAAAAGCTCCCATACCACCAAGGGAACTTTTCTTTTGTTTGAGCACCGACTCTTTCATCATTTCTTATCTTGTGAGACATTTTGGCAAGTACACCCTCCAGGTGACGTGGGTGTGTGTTTGACCATCGCGTGCGTGTCTGTGCGATGGGAGATGAGAATTGGGTTGGGGGCTTAATGAGGGCAAAGCAGAAAATAAACCAAAGTGGTTCTTTTTTTTTTTTCATGCATTTAAAATGACAGATATCAAAACTGCAGATAAAACGAGACAAGGTGGTTGAGGATGAATAATTCCATCATGTACAGGAAATTTTTTTTCCCCTGATTAGTGAGGGAATTGAGGCTGTTCATTAAAAATGCAGAAGTGCTTTGAAAAATCTTTGATAGCTTTTTAAACTGTTGGTGTAAGAGAAAGAGGAGGCTTCAGATCTGTGTTGTGAGTAGTAAATGTGAACAATGTGCAACAGTGAGATTCTGGAAGCAAAGATCAGCATTTATATTAATAAGTATTAATATTGTAACCATCAAAAAGCAGACTTACTACGAGCTACTATGGGATGAGCTCCTGTAGAAATCGGAATCAGATCTGTTTATGGTCTCCTGGTTTTATGGTTCTCCTCCTGGCTGCTTGGTTTGGTTCAAGGCTTAAAGCTCTTTATATAAAGATGTTCTGAATGGGGGGAAAATCACTCTGGAACCAGAGCTCTTGAAAAAAGTGGGTGCTCTCTGTAACATTTTTATACTGGGCCATGCAAATATATGTGATTAGTTGTTATAATTGGTGAAAATCTTCCAAACATCTATTTTTTAGTCATAGACTGTATATCGAAGATCAACAGAGTCTCCAGGTCTCGAAAGTGAAGCTTTCTTTCGAATGGCCAGCAGGAGGCGCCACCTCTGGTTGCTGAAAGGAGTCCAGTTACAGGAGAATGCTTATATGCTCTCATTCTCTGTTGTTGCAAGTCTTATTTAATAAAACACACCATTGGTTTTGTAAATTATGTTCCCAGTGTGAGTCAAATAGGAGACCAATCAGGGCAGGCTTTAGGCCGAAGCTACTGCGAAGGCGCTGTAACACTGTAGGAGGTGCTCACGATGATGCCGACGACCACAGTGTTTGCAGAGAGGCTTCACTTACCTCTGGGGGGTAAATATTACGATGGCTCTTTATATACATGCAGCTCGCGGTTTATCTATGATATATATTGTGTCCTGTGCTGTGAGGAGTGTGCTTATTTCTTCTGTTAGAAGGTTTCATTCCAACAGCAGCTTTCACTGCTACAGCAGTGTACACAGATATCAATAACTGTCCTGCATGCTGTCATTTTGAGTATAATATAGGATGGCAGTTGAACCACTCCCCCCCCCCTTTTTTTTTCTGAAAATGGAGTTTTGTTCCAACACGGATTGAAGTGTATTTAAAATCTCTTGGAAAAAAAAAATACATATTGGACACGAGCAAAAGTAAACCCCCAAATGTCAGACACAGGGAGCCTGTGAGTGTATGCATGGGCGCATCTCCTGTGGGTTGGAATAATCAGTCAGCAGGAATAAGCTGGCTGAGCTGAAGGCGAGGTATGGCAGAGGAAGGTGGTTTACATTCACGGATACCCGTTCACCGCTACTGAGGGTTAGCTTATCCCTGCAGATTGTCTCCCAGCTGCCAAGTGTTGGCTCTGATGCTGTGCTTTATGCCACTGCAAATGGTAATCCAGTAAAGGGGACAAATGTGCTCCAAACAAGCCACTGCTGCCCCGCTTGCTTTCTGTTGACAGATATACATCTGTAGGGATAAGCCTCAAGCCAGAGGCAAATGTGCTCAGACAAGTGGGGAAGGGGCTTTAAGATTAGCAGCTCACTGCCTCAACTATATTCTGCGTGCTGTCAGTCTCTCTTTGCCAAGCTCTTTGTCATAGCACTTTTACACGCCGTGCCCCCTCTGAGTGGGTATAAGCTCAGCAATGAAGCTGATAGACTGAAAGGGCAATTACACCATTAAAGATTATTTTGACCCGTATTTAAACGAAAAAGGTTAAGAGATTTTTCGACTTGCCGAGAAGCCTGTTCCGAGATCCTCGCGATAAGTCTAATGCCACGATTGGTCACACTGAAAAGTGGTAAAAGCAGTGCTTACATCAGTCGCGGGCTCCTGAAGAGGTGCCCGCGTTCACACTTCTTAAAGGCGTATCCGATATAAAACAGAATTTACATTTATTCCAACGATTTCAGGCAGACGAGTCAAAAAAGCTGGAGCTGGGAGCCAGAGAGCATGTGAAGTGTTATGTCATCATGACTCAAGTTGGGATAGGAAAATATATTCTCGTTGGCAGCCGCGCCGAGTGTTAGAACACAATAACTGGAAGTTCACGGTGCGGATGATGGTGCTGACCCCAGAATTCACTGCAGCTACCAAACAAATAACAGAAAAAAATGAGATTGTGAGCAAACACAGAAACAAATATAATGTTTGTAAATATAATGTTTTCAGTATTAATAATCTAAAAATCTAATATGGGATTCAGTTGTGATGACATGCACCTTTTTAAAGGTTTAAATGTGCTTAACAAACAGCAGAATTGAGCCTTTATTTAATACCGTTCTGCAGCACCGCAAAACTCTTTAATGGTGAGCTACACGTGCAGAAAAAACAATCAAACTTGAGTAAAGTCTTTGGAAAATATAATAAAATTGTGTTAATTATTATTATTTTGGATGAATGAGCTTCTGCCGTGCTGTTGGGAAGCTGGTAGGCGTCTGTTCTCCAAGAGGTTTATGCACTCCCTACATTTTGGTATTGTTTCTGAAATGAAGCCTACACTTCATTTTATGCCAGTTTGCAGTGTTGACCTTTATCAATCTCTCTTGGCCCTCATCTCTGTTGAAGTGGGCTTTGTGCCCGACTGTGGATGAGCCTGTGAATCTCATTTACCCTGTGTGATGATCTCGCTTTTCTCCTTTTGCTGCAGACTCGATGAACAAAGTTAATATTTTTTTTTGTACAGAGATGACCGCCGTATGACCAAACAGGCATATAATCAGTTTTAGTCCCTTTTTTTTTTTTTTTGGACAGTGGACGCTGTAGAAGTCACGTCAGCGTTTACTCTGTTGTCCTTTAACAAGCGTAGTCGAAAACGTCCAATGTTGACCATAAAATATTGTGAGCATAATTATGTGTTTGCTGTGATAAATGTCCCTTTCTGCTTCTGCCGTGAATGTTTGGGAGGCTTCCAAAGAGAATGATTGACTGCCCGAGGTACGGCACTGCAGCCGAACACCTGGCAGCCTGACCAGGAGTGACCACGCTTGTTTTGAGTTATGTCAGGGTCTTTTTGGAGTGCGCAAACAATGGGGACAACAAGCTGTGGAGCCTTTTGTTGAGAGTGCTGTGCAAATTTTATCCAGATACGACTACTGATATGCAAGTTTAGTGCACGCAGGCTCCTCTGGTTTATTTTGCACAAAGTTTTGATCTTAAGGAAGTGAGATAAGTTTTCAGTGCGTAGGCGGCTGTCGACAAGCTTTGGAGAATGCACAATGAAGTGGCAAATGTTGGTGTTTATGAAGGATAATGTGTTTGTGTGAAAGTATTAGGTCGTTTGTTGTAATGAGTTTGTGTATCACTTCGCTGATAAATTGATTCTGTTCGGAGGTGGAAAATATACGTCTGTTTTAATTTGTTTTGATAGTAATTGTTTTAACGAATGTAAAAGAAAAGCAACGTAATATCTTCAGATTGCTCGATCTGTCGGATCAATACCACATAGAAGGATATCCACTCAACAGTGGTGCATAACTGCTGCATGTTTTGCTTTTTCCCCCTTAAAATCTTGAATCTATTACTTATTAAGATTAGCGGCAGCTTTAATTTCTTTCAGTTAATCTCCTAATCAGTTCATCTTGCAACTGTAAGCAGTACCTTGCTTTCCAACATCGCTTGAAAAAAAAAAAATATATATATATTTTTTTTGGACAATGTAAAGTTGAGACACGCCCAAACATTCAGAGTAACTGTGCTCGCTTTACTTTGAGGATTTAATGTTTCTATTTTAATGCATTAATCCAGGGAGCCCATCACCTGCACGCCGCCAATAGAATTTTGCATCGCTGGGCCGCTGAGCTCATAAAGGCCCCTCAGTCGAGCAGTCGGGCTGGACGTCTGAGCTCCAGATAAAGGAGGCTCTGTGGCACTATCTTTGGAAATTTGATAGCTCGCTGCAATACGACTCACAAGTAATACACGTGTAAGCAGCACATCATGGCAAATGTAGTTATTTATTCCAGGATAGTGTTTTGCATTTTATGGCTTCGTGATTCGATACAGTTTGTGCACAGTGCAAAATTAAAGACGCTGAAAATAAATAAAGATGGAACGGCAAACCTGCTAAGAACAGACTGTTGACTTGTGCGACAGGCTCGTAACCATTTGTCAGGACAGGAATGAAAACCATTCATATTCTCAGCTCGCTGAATCCCTCTCAGGGTCTCAGGAGCTGCAGACTATCTGAGCATACATTTTTTTGCTGAAATACAGACAGGTGCGCGTGGCAGGTCACCTGTCCATCATAGAGGCTATCATGTGCTGACTGAGAAGATTTATGTCTTGGGGAAATTCGGTGTCTCCAGTCCTCTCCAGATTCACATGCGCTTGTGAGGAAACTCGCAGGCAGTTGAGACGAAGATGCCAATGTAAGGAGCACACACACTGTTAAAACCAACAAAGAAGATTTTAATTAGAAATGTGTTCATGTCAGGAGATATTTCATGACATTTTCCCGTGTGCTCTGGGTTTTATTCTTCGTCCCCGGTGTGTTTATTAATGCAAAATAAGCAAAGAGGCTGCTTTTGTGCCCGAGAGCATCCAGCAACCAGCACCAGTCTAACCTGTTTATTTTCTTATTTTATTAGCAAACTTGCAAGTGCTTATGTGCAGACTAATCCCTGCTGAATACACTGCCTGAAGACAGTTAAACATGCAACATACATTTGCACAGTTTTTAAGCTCATTGCTGCATCTGTTGGTTACATCAAGTTCTTTATTTGTATTAAGACAAAGCAAACAGCATTAGCACATGAAACAGCAAACATTTGTTCTAGTAAATGAATCTCTTCAGGTCTCAGGAATTAATCAAAGTATTCAAATGGTCCAAATCTATGTTTTACGAGCCTACCGTACCACGCTGTACAGGACTGATGTACATTGTTACATGTTAACCAGATCTGATAATGTTTACACAAACAACAGCTTCAAATTTACAGTAAACATGTAAAAATGATTAAAAAAATACTTCTCACAATTCTCTTAATTATTTTAAAACTGGGCATCACTTTTATTGAAATGTTCCCCCAATACATGACAAGAACAGTCATATTAAAAAATCTAGTTCTGCTTCAGTGAAAGAACCAAGAAATTATGTTGTGTTAGAAATCTGCACGAGTGAGATGCTATCCAAAAAAAAAAAATCTAACTTTAGAATAAAGACAGCAAAAGCACAAAGTTAAGCTCATGCATGTTTATACCCTTTTATTGACTTCCTCTTTAAAAGCTTCCCACAGGTCTCTAAAGCTGAAGTGTAGATACTGAATGCAGGCATATTTGCAAGTGAAGGTGGGGGATAAAAGCACTGAAACTCATGTCCTCATAAAGAGGGATCAGCAGTGTGTACGGCAGCTGCATACCGATGCAAGAGATGCCAGTGCTCAGAGCCAGAGAGCATGCTTTGCTGGGGGAAAAAAAAAGCCTTAAAGCTGCTAAGCTGAGAGCAAGAAGGGGAAAGGAAGAGAAGGTGTGAAGCAGGAAGCCTCGCTGTAAAAGGCAGAGAGAAGTGCCATTGTGCAGATCTGCTATTGCCTTCACCTCTTGTGACTGGGGAAAAAGGCGTTCCTTCATAACTGCAGTGTGAAGGTTAAACGATTATTGGTCTTTCAGAGATTTAGTCCAGTTTTAGGTAGTCTGGTGTTTGACTGGAGGAATGCTATCTTAACATCTGGAAGGAAATTAATTAATATTTAGCGAGCATTGAGAAGAGCAGGACAATAAGTAAAGCCAGTTAGCAAAATTACACATTACACAGGATTTGGAAACAGTGTCACCATCTGAGTGTGACCAAAGTTTGGTGGGGAGGTGGATCGTGGAAGCAGCTTTTAACCTCTGGCGCAGCGTTACGTAGGGTGTGAGTCTTGTTGGAGAATGCGCGCTCTGATTGACATTCTAGTTTTATCTTTATTTTGTATATTTTGGCAACGGTGCCTTTCAAGCGTACGGCCAAAAAGACTAAGTGTACATCCATAAGCAGATGGCAAAGCACATTAATCAGTCACACTGAGTTCTCCTGAAACTGGATTAACGCGGACAGAGGAGACTGCAAATTGTACGAGACATTAAAAAGAGCCTTAGATTTTAAGAACAGCAGTCTCTGTTACTTACACAAAACTGGAGATGCCGAGTTCCTAATTGAGTGTAAAAAGCTCAGCAGAGCTGAAGGTGAGCATATCTGTTTACATTATCCCCAGCTACAGGAAAAGGGCCAATCCTTCTTTTTTAATTGCCCAGAATTCACTGCAGCAGACCATCGTTTCTGAGTTACAGCCACATATACGCTGCAGTCGTCAGGGAACGCTCGGTCTAATGCAAATGCTTCCTAATGGGCTTCAACAAAATATAGAAAACATGACAGGTGTTGCAACTGGTAAGTGATTGAATGTTGTACTGTTCGCTTGCTTACAAAACCATTTGGTGTTTGTGTTGCTAAATAACAGATATAACTTGCACTGTATCTGCGGGGTCCAAACAGCAGCGGGAGGGCTTGTCAAACACAGAGATTCAGCCAGTGTTTCACTAAACTGTCATTGATCTGGGCCTTTTCTGACATTTGTATGCCACCTGCACTATTTTAGATAATAAATATTATACCACCCAAAATGACACGAATTCCACTGTGTAATAGCCTATACATGATGCCACACTGATTTTACTGTGCGCACTGAGATCAAGAACAAAGAGCACAATTAGCTTAATTTAATTAAATAATTGTGTGTGCTTTGCAGTTTGTTCAATTCCATTAATTACACATTCTCTCTGAGAGTTTTGATTCGTTAACGATACCTGCTGATATTTATACGCAAGTGGGCTTTAAGTGTGTACACTGATTAAATGTGACATCATTTCTCATCAGTGACTTATGAGATCTTTAATTTAAAACAGTGCGCATGACCTTGCAGCGCGAGATCTAAATTTAACAGCTCCCAGCGTGCCTGGCTGTAGCGGGGTCATTTTGGACCCCTTTGAACATCGCAAATCACTTTTTCTCCCAATTATGCCTTCAAAGTGATACCACACTGTTGTCAGACTAGAAAATCTTACTTGTCACTAGAAATATTTTCCACGCAATGTTGCAGTTAAAGAAATGCATAAACTCAAATTTGCACTCTAATGGTGAGGATTTTACAAATGTTTGCAAAGGCAGCAGCGCGGCGTGTTAGCTGGGGATTCTGCTCCCTCATGGCGGGGGCTTCAACATGATCTCATCTCCGATGTGCCGGCATACGCTTGTGCCTGATTTTATTGGGTGTATTATTATTTTTTTATTCATCAAAGGATTCCAAAAGCTGTCAGATTCATGGTGATGTCTTCCACTGTCTGATTTTCGTGTGACCGGTTAGTCCAAATCATTTAAAACAGTGACGCCAATAAAAAGTGTAGATATCTGCTAACAGTCAGAAATTTAAGAGCAATAAGAATCCTGCCTGTCTGCTTTAAGCAGGTATGTCTAGCTGTTAGAAGAAAATGATGCTGAAGATGTACTATTTGGGATTGTGCTGAAAGAGCAGGATATAAAGCCAGGATTGATTCTACACTAAGCTCATATAATGGTCGGTCTGTGTAGACCCTGCTTCTGTGGAGTCGGAGATGATTATACATTTAGTATCCTCCAGTTCTGGTAGAGTGTGAGGACATCCGGCGTATACCGGGTGACCTTAGCTACTGGAGCTGTAGCATCTCCCAGATAATGACCAGTCTGAACCCCAGGAGCAAGCCTCATCACCTCATAAATACAGAGACCATATGGGCTCTCGGCGGAAAGCTGCCGACAGTCACTTTTCAAATCGGACGCGTGCTTGTAGGAGGCTTTTGTGCGGTGAAAAAAGACTCGGTTAACATTTGCAGGTTTGTCAAAACCGTGTTTTGTGTAGGCTGCAGTTCAGTCGTGCTGGCCAAATGGCAGATGTATTGAAAAATTGATTGCAATTTTTTTTTTTTTAATGGCAGTCTGGGAGGAAACTATATGGTCAGATATAGCAACTGAGCCGGTGGCTGGTGTTAAAGTGCCATGTAAAAGATAAGGTAGGATTTCTATAACCAATCAGAGTTTTAACAGATTCATCAAAAGAATGTGTTTTTTTCTAATGGTGTGGCTGCTTTGAAATAACAAATTGATCTCCATAAAAACCGCTCAGGATGTAAAAGGAGATGATTAAACTTTTAGATCTTTACTTTTCTGGAGGGTAACACAGTGTATGGAGTTTTCTTGTTTCATAGGGTCTGTCCCTGAGTGAGCAGTCACTGTGGGAGGTAACTGGATGCAGAGGTAGTCCCTCTGGACACAAATGCTTTCTGTGTGATGGCACAGCCAGTTCTGTGATGCTGAGCTCCAAGCATTTATATGACTCAACGAGGAGCTGCAGGTATGCAGTCAGAAGGTACGCCCCTCAGCTACAGTGTGCGTGGAGTCACTGAGTTCTTTACTATATGAAGAGAATTTTGAGGTATAATTTGGTTCATTTATTTTTTTTATATCTCAGATTTTAAGTTCATGTTGGGTAACTTTTTGAGCTCATTTAGCAGAACTGCTGCATTACTCACTGTGTGCACAGAAGTTTTGCCAGCCACGCCTCGTTTGTGCGACACCGAATTCTGGGAGAGGCAGGTCGCCGGCCCAAACGGCCCAGCCACCTCTGAACCATCCGAACCATCCGTCGTGATTGATCACTTTATTGTTTCTGTACAAATTCAATTTAGTTTCAGTCAGTTTGAAAAAATTTAGCTTATGCTTTTTAATAATTGTCATATGGAGTTCGCATCCCACTTCTGACGCCAAATTGTCACCGAAATCTGAAATCGATCGACACAAACAAGTCGTCTTTGTGAGATTTTAATTTGCCTTTGCAAAGGGGGTCAAACAGCAACAAGGAGTACAGCAGCCGTCTGAATAACATTTGATATAGAATAATAACAAGAATCATTTATAGGAACAAGTTATCTACCCCCTATGATTACAGACTATAATCAGAAGATTCAGTGCAACAGATAACTGGTGCAGAGTATGTCTTACAATAGAGGATTATATAAAGACAATAACATGATACTATGGAGCCTTATGTCTAGCCATAAAAACAATAACAAACTACAGAGAGGGTCAAACTCTTAACAAAAAACAAAAAAAAACCCCCAAATAATAATACCGTAATATTCCAAATCATCTGGATTTTTGAGAATAGCTCTTGCACAATATTTATTATGATGTAAAAACTCAATGTAATTTACAAATATTGTTATATTGGTAACTTTGTACAATTCATGATGCTGATTTAGCCAGGCGAATAAATCTGAGACAGGGAAATGAATGTCTTATGAATGCGAGAACATCAGAATTGGAAAACGCCCGCGTTTACGTCTGTCGCCTGTTTATAGGTGAGGGACCTGAATAACATCATCAAAACTGCAGCTAACCTTATATTAATGTTATAAACTCGTGCTCAGCCGAACACGATGATAATGAAAACTATGTGCAACGGTGCCACAGCTAGGCTCTGACCTTTCTGCCTGATGTTACCAGGCAGTCTGTGTCTGGATGTGTTGCGTGGATAATAACACCTCTCCATGGTTTTTAGTACTTCACTCTGTGTGTCTGGACTCCTGAGCAGGTAAACAAAGTAACGAACGCGGCCCGCTTCACGAAGGGATTTGATTGAGATATTTGGATGAGGCAGAGCTACAGGTATGTGTGCTTTTAACTGTAAGGAGGATTCCGCTTTTGAGAGTGTGTCCGGTTGCAGTGTGCTCCTCCACCTCACATTAACATACCATTTTCCATAAAGATAAGCTATCTCGGCACAGATAAACTGGGCGCAAATTGGGTTTCTGTGCGCAGATTACCTCTGTGACTCTCAGGATGGCCTATATTGGTGTTTCTTCATCATCGCCATCAGCGCCCATTCATGTTCACATTCCAAAAAAAAAAAAAATTAGCCACTTTTACAGAAGCCTTCACACAACACATTAAACCTGTTTTTTGGAGCGTCTGCCGTCGTCTCAGTCTGTTGCTTGTGTAATATGGGACATGGAGAAAAAAAAACACATAAAAAAATAGGAAATTAATGAAAACAAAATGAATGCTAAGGATAATCAGAGCAACTGACCTTTCTACAAACATTTTCAGGTATTTTAGCTTTGAGGAGACACAGTATTGCTTTTCCATTTATTACAAAATTAATAAAAATTAATCCACTTTCTGTTATGACACTGAAAGCCAACATGGTTATTATGACAGGACAATAAAATGAGTTGCAGAACACGCTGATGTTCACGTCTGTTTTTGTCACGGGGCTCCGTCCAGTGTGCACGCCGCAGGTGTGACGGATTATTTTTGTAACTCTGTTTGACTTTAAAACATTCTTAGTGCTCAATATTTTTTTTTCTCTGTTTTCTGTGCAAAAACGAACCAACAACAAGACGAAGAAGTTATTGTTCTCGAACGCTGCACTGGGCTGAATTACTTACATTTTTTGCCAATGGCAGCAGAGAAGGAGCAATAGGAAATATTTCAAGATATTCTTAGCTCTACAAAGGCTTTGTCAAATTTATCCCAGATTGACAGGCTCCAGTGGGGATTTTCACATTCAGTAGTAACACTGAAACTGTCACTTCTTCACTGTAAGACCAGAGTTAACGTGGTGTAAAGTTGATACATATTTGATCAGTTTCCTGTGTCTTTTTATTTATTTTTTAACAAGATTTGTCAATCATATCAAGAATTTAATTTTGCGTCTCTCGCCATTGTTAAGACCGAACTATAATATGCAAAGACGCGTGCCATTCAAACTTAGTCGTAATCATAATGCATTCATCACATCATTATCATCACTTTGCATATTTTCCCTCTCTTCTGTTTCTATCACTTAAGTAATTACAGGCACCTGTTAAATGATATTTTAGGAGGGAGTCTTAACTAATGTAGTGCAGAAATTCAAGCTAAGTGGTAGCTAAACATTTATTATTCCACATTTCAAATAACTCCGCCGGGTTCTCAGAAAGTAATTAAGCGGCTTTTCTGTATTTCATGTCGTTGCTCTTATCAATCGCATTACAGTAAAGATGATAATGGAAATGTTTTCCAGAGCAGAGTGCCTGCACACAGCATGACGGTGCTGACCTGATCCTCCTGTAAACAGAGCGCTGTGCTCTTTGATTTGCCTGGTAATGGCGTGACATTTCATGAGGGAACATTACTTTTTTTTCATTAAAAATAGCTAATTCTGACCTCCGGTGTCAAGTAGCAGGAGGTATGCTCTGTGGCGTTCATATTTTGGCCTTTGAAATATATTAATAGCCCTCAAATTCTGTGCTTTAAGAGGGAAATAAGTTGATGCATTATTGCTATGAATTAACAGAAACCATGGCAACACCACTCGCAATATACTGTCATGGAGTCAAAGAGCACAGCTCTTAGTCTTCTCCAATAATTGGCTTAATACTTCAACATTACAACACATCTCTCCAAAGAAGAGGGAAGACTCTCGAGCATGTTTCACCTGGAGCCACTGTAGTTACAGTCATAATTATTCCGTCTCAATTATTTCTAATTGATCATTTTCTTTGCTTGATGTTGTATGTGTTTTTATTCATTTACTGAATTTAAGTTACAGTGAGATTCAAATTATTTACATCAAATGAAAAAGAACGCATACGTAACCTCTGATGGGTGAAAGGTATTTAGATAAAGCTGATTATACCAAAAACACACAGACCTTCGGCAGATCTGCAGTTTATTGCCTCGCACCGATAGACGCACACATGCACAATACCATTACCATAAATGAAAGTCATAGTTTAGGACACTTTGATAGGCTGTTTAATCACCGCATAAACCTTGGAAAACAGTGGGCCCCTGAGAGTCCCATCGATGACACGATGCCGTATACAGTACAAGGCTTTTGCTATTATTTCCCCTTTTTTTTGCTTCACTCAAAACTGACAAACTCCATCTGAAGTAACTGTTATCCATCTAAATCAAGCATGATGTCTAAATTTATACACCACCGAGTTAAGTGTAGCAGCAGTAGGTCCGTTAGGCGCTGGGTTGTTCATAATGATGCCAGTAGCGCACTGAATTAATCTCACAGGTTTGGATGGGAGCAATCAACCGTTTCATTATTATCCTAAGAATTCTTTCTATATGCGGAACATTCGGCACTTTAAGGTCCTGTGCGTGCAAATGTAGCGATCCTATGAGAACATGTGTCATTGGAAGTGAAAATTTAATGCAGTTCCTGAACAGAGAGCAAATTATTCACAATTACCCACCGCTCTCCTTTCTAACGTGTTTATATGTTGGGGTGTTACATTTCCCGTTATCTGGTTACTATCTGGCCACTGCAGTGTTTTCATTGTTAGTCATCCCATACTAGCAGGGTTAGAAGGCAGTTATTGATTGTAGTCAATGATAAAGGAAAGCTACACACACTGTGTTTTATCCTGACCCTGATAAAATATTTTGGTGCCGTAAACCACCACTCATTTATTTATAAGTTGATAGGACAAATGGAGATAAGTACAGCAGTTTAAAACATGCAAATATAGACAGAAGTATAATATATAAAAGGCAGCATACACGTCAAAAACAGAGTTTGTATAATTCAGCAAGCTTTAAACTCAGTGACCACCTTTAGTCTTCAGCACAGCCTCTTTGGCTGCTTCTTTAAGTAGTCCTCAGGAATAGTTCTCCAGTCTTCTTCAAGGACATTCCAAAGCTCCTCTTTGGATGTTGGCTACCTTTTGTTCCACTCTGTCAAGATGATCCCACACTGCTTCAGTGATGTTGTCATAGTCTGCAGGATATGCAGACTGAATGTTGAGCAGAGGATCCAAACACAGATGCACAGAGGCAGTCTGAGTGAACTTGGACTGGCCGTTTATTGAATGATGACAAAAACCCAAAAGGTGAAACACTGTAAACTATAAAGTACAAGGACACATACACTGGGAATGCAAAGCACGGGGGCAAGGGGAACAGACACCCCACCGAAGGACAAAGGAGGGCTGAGACAATAAATACACAGGAGGGTGATTAGGGGAAGTGGAGACCGCTGGGGAGCACGAGGCACAGGTGAACAGACTCACAACAGACGAGACACTTGAAGAAAAACTCACAGCATGCAAGGAACACAACTCCCAAAATAAAACAGGAAGTAAGGGAACTAAACACAGACATAATGAGCGGAATACAGGAGACTTGACACAAGAGGGAGGAAGTAAACTGAAGCAACCAGGAACTAAGAACGAGATTAAATTTCCTTAAAGGAACACATGAAGCCAATAAAAACACTGAATAAACCAAGAAGAAATAGAATGAAAAACAAGGCTCAAAAGTCCTGAACTCTCTAAAATGCTGAGCAGCTGATGTCACGGTCCTGACATGTTGAGGTCCAGGCTGAATATTATTGAGGCCAATGGTGATGATGGTGTTTCATTGTGTGTTTTTCTATGTAGGAATGCTTGTACTGCATTGGCAGCGTGTTTGGGATCATTGTTCTTTGACTACGATTTGAACCCAAACAGTTCTTGACAACTGAGACGATTTCTGAGGCTTTGGCAAACGGGAGATGGCTCAGCTGAAGAGGCAGAGGTATCTCTCAGGTCTCTCCCGTTTGTAAGGACGTGACTTTCAGATACTGTTAGGCTTTCCACTTCTTCTTTTGTCCTCTGCTTCTTCAGTTTCTTCTGATTTTTTTTTAAGGACACGCTGCACACCATGCCGAGATATACCAGGTTTTCGGCTAATAGCTCTCTGGGAATCACCTTCTTATTGCAAAAATAAAATGTTATGCCTGTCAAACTGTGCCAGCTTTGGCATTTTTCATAGATTCAGCTAAAGAAATGGGAGCAAATGATGTGTTTTTGTGATAGATGAACAGTAACAAAGAACAAAGTGCCTAAAGATACAATTTAAAACTGGTTCCTAAGCTTTCTGTTATGTGTAGATACAAAACTGGTCCATCCCTTGATTTAGGTGAACGATTTGTAGGTCAGTGTCAAGTGGATTAACAATGGTCAGGTAGAAACGTCAAAAGAAAAACTTTGAAAGACCTTCAGAAAGCCGAGCTCCTTGGAAACAAAATGAAAAGAAGTGAGGGGTGGCGGTTCTCCATAACCAAGAATCCTGCATATTGGGTACTTAACAGAACAATGAGCTCAAGATGAAAGTAAACAAAGAGCAAAAGTAAAAAGTTAAAGCTAAATGCAGATGGAAGGATTCAAACTCGTGTAATGACAGAAATCTGCAGTTATGGAAACATACTGTTCATTACTTTCATTCAAAGGACTAAATGAGACGAGCGGAGGAGGCCGCCGGCGTGTGTGGGACTGATAACAAACGGCCTTTTGATTGGCTGATAACATTCGAAACAGGTGACAGAAGCCGCGCGCTAAACTTTTTTTTTAAATGTGACCGAAGACAATTGAGCTAATTCACCTTGGATTGGCAGCTGGCAACTAAATTGCTGTTTGTGTTTCTTAATATTTTCGCTTAATCGCTTTTAAAATGCAGCGTTTTATTTTAACACGGAGAAAAAAAACCTTCCCATCTGTTATCCTACAGGACGAAGTTTTCTATGCAGCACGTTTTTTCATTTTTAAAAACTGCTAATGAATCAATTTTTTTCATCGTAGACTGTTTATTCCCTAAGCCTCCCTGTGACTTCCTTTGTTATCAGTGAATTTAAACTTATTTCCCCTGCCTGTATCAGACACCACCCCCGTAATAGCTGCAGAACCTGCTGCTTTCGTCTCCTCTGATTATCTATACATACCGAAGCTCCATATAAAAGTTTACTGCAATCTTTTGTCTTCTGTTCTTTAAGAAATTTGCCTCCATTTTTAATTTTTATGTATGTTTTGCAGTACAGCTAACAAATGCTCCCCCTTTACCTGCTTCCCTCTTTTCTGAACAGCACCCAGACCTCATTGGGGGGGGGGGGGGGGCGCTAATTCTCC
>JAVDPK010001035.1:0-12003 GCA_034780415.1 Cichlasoma orientale | reverse complement strand
TTCTCTGATGTGGCGGCTTTTCTGCAGTGCTGGGATGTTGCTGGGAAAGTGTGTGAGTGTGTGTGTGTGTGTGTGTGAGTGTGAGTGAGTGTGTGTGTGTGTGTGTGTGTGTGTGTGTGTGTGTGTGTGTGTGTGTGTGTGTGTGTGTCCTTGCAGCAGAGCGTGTTATGTGAAATCCCCTCAGATAGGAATGGCAGCTCCACACCCAGCCAGCGTGGGCCAGGGATTTGCATGGGCAGCGAGCCACACTGTCACTGATCCGCTTTTAATTGGGTGTGACGGCGAGAACTTTGGAGCCTAAGGGGGGAATTGTCAATGTGTGTGTGTGTGTGTTGTTGTGTGGGTGGGTGTAATGCTGGGTAGCATTGGGGTGGTGGGCTTGCAGTGGTGGTGTGCCATATAATTTACAGTAATTTAATAATCTAGTTGGACAAATCGTTAAATCAAATTATTTTTGTTATTTTCAAAGGTCAGCAGTTTATTTATTTTCCCAACATCTTTCAGATTGTATTTCAAATATTATAGATTATTCTACTCTTTCAGGACTGTATTGTATCATATACTCACAATAGTTTTTGAATGCATACATAATACTATACTATACTATAATACATGTTTTTTTTAACCAATCATTTTGAATGTTACCAGCTCATTAAATTGATGTCCTCGGCTACATATGGTCAGAATGTGGCTTCTCACCTACAACATTCTCAGATTATAAAGTACATTGAAAATGAGCAAGTTTAGTGTAGAAGAAGAAGGAACACGAGGATCTTGATAAATACCGAGCTCCCAGGCCTCTGGTAGAAGACCGCTGACTGGTGAAGTGAATAACACTGATTATCTCTTCATCGTGGCACCTGTTAGTGAGTGGGATATATTAGGGAGCAAGTGAACATTTTGTCCTCAAGGTTTATGTGTTAGAAGCAGGAAAAATGGGCAAGCAAAACTGCAGCTCTTGTGGGGTGTTCCCGGGCTGCAGTGGTCAGCATCTATCAAAAGTGGTCCAAGGAAGGAACAGTGGTGAACCAGCGACAGGGTCACGGGCGGCCAAGGCTCACTGATGTACGTGGGAACCAAAGGCTGGCCCGTGTGGTCCGATCCAACAGATGAGCTACTGTAGCTCAAATTACTGAAAAACTTGTCATTGTCATTTGTCTATTGGACTTAATATTTGTTTTGACTCATTTCATCAATTTCTGCTTTTTCTTACTGTTCAGTTAGATTTAAGCACCAAAAGGATCCGGTTAGGCATAAGCTGAATAAATAAATACTTTTTTTTTTTTTTTTTAAAGCCCGTAATGTCTGTCAGTTTTTGCAAGCAGAATCATGATCTGAATGCACTGTTGTGCCAAACATATAAATAAATACTTTGATTATAATGGATGATAACGTCTCCTGAGCTTCCCAGTGGGTAAACTAGGGCACCTACTGGCAACAAGTATATGACTTAAAACAGCTAATAAAGGCCACTAAATAGGCTGATGACATCTGTATTGGGTTGGGGTTGGCAGTGTGGTTTGGTCGACCCAGCTGGAGACCATGAAACTTGGTCATCAGATGATGAGTCCCAATGACATTTGTGATACTTGATTATTGTTATCAAGTTCTTGGACTCTACTAGAGTATCTTTGTATGATTCACAGTTCAAAATAATCTTTATCTGATATCTTATAGCTGCAGTCCATCTTATGCCTGAAACAAGCTGTTTCAGCTCTTGTCCTCATCAATTTACGCCAGCAGCTTTTGCAGAACATCAAAAGGTCTCCAAATGATTCACACGGAAAACTAGTCCTGTTTGACAGACCTTTTTGGTGAGCATTATTTTTTTGGTATAACACTTTGTAATCTCCCCTTGCAGAGCTGTCCCCTGGCCTCGCAGCACTCACAGTGGGCTGCGACTCTGGAAATCTGGGCTCCCTGTCCCGGGTCCAGCTGCTCCTCCTAAACCGACCTGCACCTGAGACTCTTCTGAGTCCCTCTGAGCTGGAGGAGGAGTTCTCCCCAAGGCAGGACTGGTCTGATCTGACAATGCAGTATGATTCAGCAGGTAAAACCCTAATGAACAAAACATATTAAAGTAAGACTATTAAAAATACTGGCATCTGCAATATTAAGGACTGAAAAACTAAAAATCCAATATCTCAGCATGAGGAGGTGTGAGGAAATTTAAGGACCTTAAATATCATAAACGGTGGAGGGGTTGGTTGTAGTTTGAGGGAATGCAACATAAACCCTGGATTAAAAATAATCCTGCACAAACATGCAGGTACAAGCAGCTTGTTAATGATCAGCGGACACTGAGCCAAAAGAGGAAGTTCTCACTCAAAGAACAACTTCTGACGATTAACACCCGTTAATTCAGTTAAGTTGTGTCAGAAGTGTCCGGTTTGTTTGTGTTATCGTGCAAAACCAGATTCCTCGTGATTTTGATTATACTTTTGCATGTTTGTTGGGACATAAAAACAAATCTATGGAGCATAAACCTCCTGCTCTGACCGTTTGAACGAGATCGTTTGATAAGCAAAAACCGTCGCTGTAATAACAGGGAGCAGCCGGACAGGTGTGTCTATGTGTGCGTGTCTGGAGAAAATACATAAGACCTGACATAAGGGGAAAAATACTGACACTAAACGTGTGTTTTGTTCCATCCATGGCTGGCCTTGAGAGCAAACGATGCCTTTATGGCGTGAAGCCCCCGCCCCTTTTTTTGTCTTTAACAAGCTGTAATAGCGACTCTCATCTGCTCCCAGGCATGCCGCTACGAGCTCTTAACTGCTTTTCCCTCAAGGTGTGGTGAAGCAGAAGAAAGGTTTATAGGGATATCAGGATATGCCATATTAATAAAGATCAAACCGCTAGAGTGGATCATTAACTGGGAAAGTCCGACAAAGATAGCCAGAGACACTTCGAACCAAGTGCTGACACATAACACAGGATAAGAAACTGAGAAGAGTGTGTGCAGAAAACTCAGTTAGTCCAGGACCTGCTGTTTATAGTCTGATAAGGCACCAGAGAGGGAGATAAATACTGCGGACGTTTAAGGGTTCAGTTAAACCAAATCACAATGTCTCTCACTTGATTTGTGTCTTTCTGCATCCATTCAACACTGAGGATAAAGAGAATGTTGTTTTTGCAAACAGGATTTGATCTTCTCTCTTTTCTCATCATTTGTATAACCCTATGTTTGAGAGAAATACAAAATGAATATTTTTTGTTAAATAATCTTTGATATTTGTGCATTAGAATTATGTTAGAATTAATGTTTTTACTGTAATTGCTAAAACTTTACAGTAAGTGTCCATCCTGGTCACTCCCAGTGGAAACATCTTCAGCTCTCCCTCCTGTATTTTGTCAGTGCCACTTATAGCAGGTATCGCTACCATCTTGTAAACCTTCCCTTTCACCCCTGACACTTGTCTCCACCCACTCCACCCTGCCTGCACTCTCTTCTTCACCCCTCTTGTCCACTGTCCGCTGCTTTGGATGGTTGACCCTGGGTATTTAAACTCATCTACCTTTACCATCTCGATTTCTTGCAGTTTCACCTTTCCAGCTGTCTCCCTCTCTTTCACACACACATTCTGTCTTGCTTCTACTGACTTTAATTCCTCTTCTCTCCGGAGCATACCTCCACCTCTCAGGGCTCTCTTCCACCTCCTCCCTACTCTGATTACAGATCACAATGTCATCTGCAAACGTCATAGTCCGTGGAGACTCCTGGCTGACCACATCTGTCAGCCTGTCCATCAGAGCGGATCCCACCGCCACCTTGAATCCACCTGTCACTCCTAGCTCACACCTCACCACTGTCCCGCTGTCCTGCACCACCCTCACATACTTTTCTGCCACTCCTGACTTCCTCATGCAGTACCACAGTTCCTCTCTTGGTACCCTATCATATGCTTTCTTTAGATCCATAAAGATGCGGTGCAACTCCTTCTGACCTTCTCTGTACTTCTTTATCAACACTCTCAAAACAAACATCACATCTGTTGTGCTCTTTCTCGGCATGAAGTCATTCTGCTGCTCACTGATGATCACCTCACTTCTTAACCTGGCTTCAACAACTCTACTGCGTATCTTCACAGTATGGCTCATCAACTTTATCACTCTGTAGTTACTACAGCTCTGCACTCTCACCCTTTTTCTTGAAAATCAGTACCAGTACATTTCTTCTCCGTTCCATAGACATTCTCTCACTTTCCAAGATTGAACAGTCTGGTTAAAAAGTCCAGTGCCCTCTCTCCTAGACATCTTCATACCTCCACAGTTATGTCATCTGGACCAACCACCTTTCCACTCTTCATCCTCTTCATAGCTGCCCTCACTTCCTTCTTACTAATCCTATGCACTTCCTGATTCACTAACTGTCCTCCATTCATCCTCCTCTCTCTAACAATTTCTACATTCATCAGCTCCTCACAGTACTCCTTCCATCTTCTCAGCACATTCTCTTCACTCATTAGTACTTCTCCAGCTCTATCCTTAATCACCCAAACCTGCTGCACATCCTTTCCAGCTCGATCCTACTGTCTAGCCAATTGATGTAAGTCCTTTTGTTCTTCCTTAGTGAAAAAAATTAATTGCTCACATTATAAAATGAAAATCTTTGCACATCTCACTTTAGCCTGGCTGGTTTCTATTTTTTCTCTGCTCTTGGTTTTACTGTGAGTTCCCACGAGAGCGAGAGGAATTGACTGGGAAAGCAACATCATAATATGAGTCAAAGAAAACTTTGCAGTTCCAGGCCAAGATGCTGTTAATTTATACTGTTAGCTCTCCCTTCTAAGAATCAGTGCACTGCTGTTGATGGGTGGTGTAATAAACCATAACAACTTATAGAATTATAGTGAATAGATTAGCCCGTTGACACAAGACCTGATCTAGCTCTTTGAGCCAGTATTAGACTGTCCACATTTCGGATCCAAATTTCAGATGTGTGCATCCCTAGGGGGTATGTCACATGACTTTCCAGCATTTATTGAATGAACCATTAGACAGTCACGATATGATTTATAATGCTCTTTCTTTCATACAGCCTCAGACAACCGTTTGGCCGCACCCGACTGGAGGATCTTTTCATTTGGATTTTCCAGATTTGCAAATCTTGTCTTATGTTACTTTACCAAAATATGCTTCTTAAAACATTCAAGGCCTTCAGTTTAGTTCAGCTATTTATACAATGCCAATTCACAACAAAAATCACCTCAGGGCTTAAGGTCAAGATGCTGCAATAATAGAGAGAAAAGCCCAATAATCTGAAGACCTCCTACGAGCAACAACTTGTCTTCAGTTTGGTTGTAAACAGTTAGTTTTACAATTTTTCTCAAGCGTCCTGAGCCATTGAATTGCAGTAGATCCCCTGATTTGCATAAATTAGCCTAAAGCAGCCGACATTCTGTTGTATGGTTGGTCATACAGTGCGTGGGAAGCATGAAAATGATAGATCTTGTGGACACTTACATAATCATCTGGATGAAGACAGTGTTTTGCTTTGCATTTGGGTGTTTAGTTATTTTAAACTTTTATAAACTGATTCAAAAACTGTTACGGTTTGTGGTTTATTCAGTTAATCAGGAGCAAAATTTCACTGGGTGAATTTCCACTGGAATTCCTTTAAATTGGCCTGTCTGTGGAAATCTCTGAACTGGGATGAATAAAACTAAATCTATCTGGCTCCTTCCCAGCAAAAAAGAAATATAATCACCACTGTGTTGTTGGTATTCATGCATCCATGCCTCCATGTTTACAAAAAGACAAAATCTGTCTGCGTTTGCTGAAAGCCTGTCTTTCCTCTCTGTGTGTCTGCAGAACAATGTTTACACCTGGCACGCTTCTGCAGACAGGTGCTCCTCTGGGGTTTTGTTGCTCCATTTTCTGCATTTATTTGCTCAGAGATTAGGAGCCATAATTTGAACTACTACACAACATTACTCATATCTGAGCACACACACTCAAGTACAAAAGACAAACGCATGGAAGTGTGTGCCAGGGGCCAGCAGTTATGTACACAGATGCGTTAACACAACTGCTAACACACAATTGCTTCCTCTCCCTCCTGCTTGACGCTGTGTTCTGTGCGGTTTCATCAGGTGTTTCGAGGCCCCTCACAGCTGGCAGCGTCTCTGAAAGGTTCAACTCTGCAGGGAAAGTCCAGGAAAACAAATCGGTGAGTGCCGCTGCCCCTTGTGAAACCAGATTTCACTCTCTGACACACCCCTCCGCCCCCGCCCACTCACCCTTCCTTCGTTCATCTATCAGATTTCCTTCAAAAGCAGGACTGCGCTTTGTTGTGAGCAAACACTAGACCTTGAGGAATCAGCTACTATCGCACAACAGCCCCAAGCAATGCATACACCCCACACAAAGACACCCTTTTACAGACTTGAACTGGCATGCATTTATAACTGTCATTCCAGCAAGACAAGCCAAATTGTTGATGATAATTGAGACACAATACAACAGAGGGCACGCGGCGTGCAGCAGGTGTGTGGTTAATCAGTTACGCGCTGCAGGAATAGGGGGGAGGCCCGACTGTATGGCAGGCTTTTACACCACCTTATTGCTGTGTCGGGGGTTGGGGGGGGGGGGGGTAAATGCTCGACACGGTGGGCTTCTTTTGGAGGATGCACCACCACTAGGATCAGACAGGGTTTGATGGGGTGAGGGGTCAGGGGGGTAAACAGGGCTTTTGCATGCTGCGCTGCAGTGGAATGGATGCAGGTGCTCCACGTGATCTACGATTAATCTCCCCTTTATGACGGATGAGAGAGAGCCCCTGAAAAGCATGAATGAGAGCCATAAGCCCCCCACAATTATGCCTGACCACAATGAGGATCTAGCTGGAGTGCTCAGAGCGGGATTCATATGAACATTTGCATAATTCACCTCACTGAAACCACAATGAAGAGAAGCTGATAAATCACTGGTAGTTTTTTGGAGGATCCTCAATATTCACCAAGACACAAACGGTACTACAAGTTCTTCCTTTCACGCTGCTTCAGCGGCAAACCTGAAGCAATTCTTAAAAGTTTTGAGTGTGTTTAAGTGTTTTTAGTTTTCCATTTTAAACCCACTTCCCTGCTTGCACCTTTGGATTGGGCTGCTGTGTCTCTGCAGAAAAAAAAATTATTTTTGAAATTTAAAAATGAAAACACTGACTGTTGCAAAAGTATCCAGTGTACTGAAAATGTATTTATAACTAAAGCTTATTTCCAAAGCCAGTCCCTCAATGGGCTACAATAGTAAATAAAAACTACTGCCTTAAACAAGTCAGGCGTCATGCTGAGCTATAAACATTTTATTGTTCCACTTGGAAAACAAAACTCTGCATTATTGTTAATCTGACTTTGACCCAGTTCTTAAATACACCTACTGGTGCACCGGAACACATCATCATCCATGTAACCTTGGGTCCTTGGATGCTTTGGGTCTTTCAACTTCAGTGCCCAGTGCACTGAGTGCTCCGTGGAGTGAGCGGCCCACAAATCCTCTGCACCCTACCTCAATACACCTCACCTTCCAGCCCTGCTCTTGACAGGCTTACCACTAGCCATTCATACTTGGTCATCTTCCTTTCATGGGCCTTCCCTAGGCAGTCCTCCCATGGCACTGTCAGCTCCATGATGACGATGTTCTTAGTACTATTTGAGACCAGAAGAATATCTGGCCTCAGGGTGGAGCTAGCAATGTGCTGTGGAAATCTCAGCTGCTTTTCCAGGTCCACTGGCAACTGCCAATCCTGGGCTGCTGCCAGAATTCCAACCCTTGGCTGCTCTCCTGCCTTAACAAATGCAGCCACCCATATGATGTATTGCGCACCCAGCTGCAACTACTGATCCCCTTACTGATGGTTTTTCCAGTGTGTTTCCGCACCTGGTTGTATCGGCCCTGACCAAGTGCTGTTGGACAGGAGCTCAGAATGTGCTCCCTTTTGCTGAGCACAGTGCACAGTTTGGGGTTTCCACCTTTCCCCAAGTAAAGAGGTTTGTCTGCCTGGGGAGGACATCATACACTGCCCCAATCAGGAAAGTAATGGGATGTGGCTCAGCTGCCAGAGGTCCGACCACGTGACTTTCTGGCCCTTGGCTTGCTCCCACCCAATTGATGATGGGAATGTCTTTATTTACACAAAAAAAGACCATTAATTACAGGTGCACCTGCTGACCTACAATTAATAATGAAGTCCACAAGTACACATTCTTCCTTTTATACTGTAAATACCAAACACATGGATGCCAGACTGGAGACCCTCAGAGGTCCCAAGTCCATGGCCCAACAGGTTTTGGCAGCATGAAGTTGGACCTACACAATATTAAGCAGGTGGTTTCTTTTTTTTTTATATTGTCTATCACAGACTTGTACTTAAAGAGCCACGTATTATATCACACAGCTGGTTCTAACTAAACCAGTAACTCACTATAAAATAACTCGTGTCTACTAAATATCAGTCTAACTTTGCTACTAAATCATTTTCCCTTCTGTTTCCTTGCAGGATAAGTCTGAAGGAGGTTCAGGGTCACCATCTTCATGGATTATAGACCCGAGTCCGTCATTCGACATGTTCAGATCCTCTTACTCTCCGTCTCAGTCCAGCCACGGTATGTTATCCATTAGATCTACTCAGAAAACGTATTTTTTCCTGGTCCGTCTGTGCTACTATTACATACCACCTCTGTTTTAAAACTAAGAGCCTACTACAACAATACTTAATCAATACGAGAGCCCATCTTCACCATTAGCGCCTGATCCAATAAAAGCCCACTCAGTCCCTGTCAGCTCTGGTTTATTAGAGGCCATTGTCTCCTCACTGTCAGCGCCGTGTTTGGCGTTCCCTTGCCTCCGGTACACTTAAGCCCGTTAATCCTTGCTAGGGCCAGCTGGCTTGCAGTATCACCTTCACCTGTAGGGCCAGCTTGTGCACATTCATGAATGATGGTTCAGAGGCAGCGCTTTACTGTATGGACCACAAACACTAGAGAGCTGGCAGCGTAAGGCAGAAAAACAGCCAGGAGTGCTGTCAGCACAGTGGAAATGGAGAGCCACCCTTGAAGTAACAGCTCACTCTTTTTCCTCCCACCTTCATTTGACCACATCAGTCAGACTGTGATCATTTTCTTTCTTTTTCGCCGGTGTCTTACTTGTCTATTATCCGTCATTGTGCTATAACGCTAATGGTCCATGGCCTGCTGTATTCCTAGAGGAAGTTACAAATGCATCCATCATAGCTGAGATTAATGTGTCCGAGGTTCGAGCTGCAGGGCGCGGTGTTGTGTCTACCAAATCCAACACGTCTGATCCCACGGTGACATGGCTGATTGACATGAATAATTTAATTGCTCAGTTTTCATGTTTCTGCAAAACTGCCTTTTTTTTTTTTTTTTTTTTTGCACCTTTTTGCACAGCCGAAAGGTCCACTTTGGTTCACTTGATGACTTTGCAAAGTGTTCCAGTTACATTAATTCAATAATTACTCCAGTTTTTCCAATACAATGCTTTTCCTTTTATCATTGTCAGCATTACAAAGGGGTTAAAAGACTAAACACTCTTGTTGTTTAGTTACAGAAGGTGTACATGTGAAGGTTTTGGCATCCAAAGTCATTTGTCAGTTGTAATAACAGGAGTAATCATTTTAAAACCAACTTTATTTTTACAGCACCTTCAAAACAAACACTGACAAAGTGTTTCACAGTAAATGTACTGCTCCCGGTATACAATATATACGTTCTTGTATACATTTATCAGCGTAGGCGCTATGAACGGGCCGTGGGAGTCCAGGGCTGTTAAGAAAGGTCATTGTGACCCCCTCAGCTGATTTCTACTGATCTACTTTTACCACTTTAAGTGAAGTCAAGTCATGCAGTTTGGTAATGAAACACCCACATTGCCGATAAGCTTTTGCAGTAACAACCAGACTCAAATTAGTTATTCGGCTAATAGTAAGTTAGTGCATCTGCCGCATGGGAAGTACCCCTCATGGAACTAAAAAGAGGTCATTCATCAGCTCATGAGGCTGATTTTAAAGCGTGACCTCACTTGAAAATGTGTTGTGGATATTCTGAACGTCGAGAACTTCGAGTCGATGACCCCGACTCTCCCAGCATGTGGTGACTTCATTAATCCACTTCTGTACCTTTAGAAAATGTCTCTTCTGTTTTGTACACATACTTTTATACTTTTAGAACTGCACCTATGTTTCTCTATGAGCGTACTATCCATATATGGCTGTAATTATGCATACCGGTTTATGACAATTTGAAATTAATGTTCATCATCAGTTAACCTAATCCCACGAACATGCAAATGCCACACAGAAAGGCCCCAGACAGGATTTAAACCCAGGATGTTGTTAGTGTGAAGCAGCGGTGCTGTCCGCTGCACCACCATGCTGCCCCTCAAACAGATGTGCTCGATTTGAGGATTGATGGTTAATAAGCCCCGATCAGAAGACCTGCAAGTTGTGCTGGTAGCATATGGCTGGAAGAGTTTACTGATGTCACCATAAGCTGAGAACCACAGGTTTGAATTTAATTCTGAATTTAATGGGGAGTCAGTGCAGTGAGATCTTGCAGCAGCATTTTGTGAAAGCTGTAGACAAGAGTGAGTTGCAGTAGTTCGGGCGAGATTAAATAAAAGCATGAACAATCTTCATCTGAGATTAGGATATAACAGGATGAAGTTTGCTGATTTTTCTCAGCTAATGAAAACAAGAACAAATCAGACATTTAAGATGCAAATCCAATAAAAGTTCCCCAACAAAAGTCACTCCCAGGTCTCTAATAGTAAGATTCACTATCATTTGAAAGTAACTGCACAGATTTTTAGACACATTTTTGGAAGAAATTAAGTTAAGAATGAAAAGGTTAATGAGAAAATCAAATGCAGTGCGCTTTTTGACATGAAGCAAATTTCAGAGGTTTCAGAGGTAAAGAATTAGTTGGAACATAGAGAGATATTTCCTAGAAAAGCTTTTGTACAGATACTCAGGACCTCTTCTCCGTGTTTTACAGATCTTTCCTTTTAGTGTGTAATACCTTTATTTACCTCCTCTGTTTCTGACCTGAAGAAGTGACCACACAAGTTAAGGGTATTTATTTTATTGCTATTTAAAGGCATTTTCAAAATGACTGATTGATTTATTAGCTTGTTGAATGTACTCAATTCACATCCATTGTCTAGGTATACAATAAGTGAAATTCCACTAAGCTGTAAAATGTTGCTTTTTTTTGGTTCCTGGCGCATTAAAATAAGTCTTTGCTCGTTTAAGTACCCTATAAGACTTCGACAAACATGAAAAAGAAGATGTTGCACAGAGGATCCCGGTGATTGCTTGTGTGCATTGACATTTTAGAGGCCAAAGACACGGTCACCCTCTGAGGAAGGGGGTCATCAGCAGGCCGTGGAGAGGTCACCCCTGAGGTTACATAGCTTCTAAAAGATGCCCAGTGTGTGGCATGTCTTTGTGTGGATAGGTGAGATTTGGTTACCCTGGAAGTGCAATCAGTTCAACCTTTCGTTAAGGCCCCTAATGGAGGGAATGACCCCAATTTGACTCCATGAGAAAATGGGCCTCCCTTTGGTGGGTTCAGTGTGACGTACAACTTCTTAGAATGGATTTCAATATTATGTCAGATTTTCATCCTGAATAAACTTCTTTACATTTGTAGAAATCATAGATCCTCATCCTGCAATTATAGCATGTCCCTAACGTCAAAGGTTCTCAGTGTATCATCCATAAAACCTTGTTATTTATGAGACCCGTGGCTATTAACTGCAATCTTTATTATAGGTAATATTTCCAAGTAGCACATCTATGTGCAGGCTAGCATCAGCTAAAACAGTAAAAAGACATGCACAAGGCTGCTCTGCACTGTTAGGTTTTATTGTATGGTCTTTACCTTACAATATAAAGTGCCTTGAGGTGACTGTAATGGAGACCAGGGGTTCCATTACCTTTTGCCCACAGGGATTGTGTAATGGTTGTTTTAAATAAGTGACATA
>JAVDPK010001034.1:758780-817196 GCA_034780415.1 Cichlasoma orientale | reverse complement strand
TGCGGCTTTTGTATTTGTGTTGTGGCTTTTGTATTTGTGTTGCGGCTTTTGTATTTGACCTGACACCTCTGGGCCACCGTATTTATGTGCCCACGAGTCTTTGAGCACACAAGAGAATAAATAACGCAAAAATGTTAAGTAGCTTTGTATTTTTTTTTTAACTAAAGTGTATGCAAATATATAAGATAAGATAATCCTTTATTTGTCCCACATTGTGGGAAATTTACGGTGTTGCAAACAGTAGAACACTGTACAACAAAAATCTCTATACATTTATATACATTTAGTAAAAATGAATAATTATTGCACATTTATTGCATTTGTTGTTAATTGGATATGAACATTATTCAACTTGTTGTTTCATTTAAGTGAAATGAGTAAAATGGTAAATAGTAACTAGTCTGCTGTGGGTCAGTGCTGGTTGTAGAGTCTGACAGCAGCAGGAAGGAAGGACCTGCAATAACGCTCTCTTACACACTTTGGATAAAGCAGTCGCTCACTGAAGGAGCTGCCCAGTGCTGCCACAGTCCTGTGCATGGGGTGGGAGTCGTTCCCCTGTATGGATGCCAGTTTTGCTTGCATCCCCTTGTCTCCCACCACCTGCACAGGGTCTAAGTGACATCCCAGGAGGACAGAGCCAGCCCACTTTATGACTTTGTTCAGTCTCTTCCTGCCTGCTGTCGTAATGCTGGTAATAGTATTATATAATATGTCTTGTGTAATAATATAGTATTCAACTATATACGAATGATAAATTACAGTTTCTGTATTTTTCCAAAAATTCGTTACAGTGTTCCAGACTCGCGCTCATCTCACTGTAATCAGTTTTCATCCTAATTCGTAGTCATGACAGAGGATGTGACCTGGCAGCGGGCTCAAAGCACTGCCGTCTCTGATCGAGTGGCAACACAGAAGAAACGGTTTGTTTTGGCTGGACAACTGCGGTACACCTGTGATCCAGGCAATTATCAAACCAAACCTGTCCTCTTCCCTCTCTCGATAAATAACAGTCACCTTCATCTTTCACGCTGGGATAAAATGAGTTGAGGTAGCGAACATTGTGATAACTCTCTTAAGTCCGGCCAGGTGTTAGAAGTCAGTGTCAAAGAGACAAGAAGGCAGTGCAGGTTGCCGGTTTGTGACCAGTCATGCTCATCTAACCTAATCTCACTGAGGCCTGTCTGCTTCACTTCACATGCCAAGCCACGTCTCAGGTGTTTCGTGGACAACATTGTGCTCCATAGCCTAAAGAGCTGACAACAGAGCGCGTGGTAGCGGAAACTCTGAATGCATCACAATTACCCTGCCCCTGCCATCTGGGATGCGCTTCACTCAGTAAATGAGCGCACATTTTCATTCATGTATTTTTTTTTCCTTGGAATGCAGTCCAAAGGGAGTTGCCAGCAGGTCTGTAAAAGCAAAGGCACCAGTTCATGCAATTTAAAAGTCATTCATTCAGTGTATTCATACTGGAAATTCAATTATACTTCAATAAGCAAAACTTTCCAAGCTAGCTGACTTCCTTAATGGCAAAGCACCCCAGGTGAATTAGCCAACTTGGCTAAACGTAATCCTGAAACGACAAGCACAACTCTTTCATTTATCTTCACACTTGATTTTCAATGTATTTATTTAGCACACAAAGGCTTTTAGTGTGCATCTCATAATATTTGCTAGTTTGTTCAAGGTTGGAACGTTCACAAAATTAACACTATTAACACAAATGCATTTAAATATACCACCTAACTTGTTTGGAATCTTACAAAATGTTGCAAAGATTTCAAAAAAATATTCAGAGTCACATCCTGTAAAGCAGCACGTAAACTACATAAATGTGATGCGTTTAAAAATGCTACAAAAGTCAGTGCTCCACTCCTCTACTTTTTAATGGATAAGGTACAGCACAACAGACAGCATTAGGGGGAGGATGAGCACAGAGCTTCCCCCCCTGATCTGAGGACAGCCTGCCAAGGCTAGCTGAGCTGACAGCAGCTAAAGCCGAGGCTCCCCACATGTGCTAATCTCCCAGATTTAAATGGGAACACAGCACACAGCGCAGAGCACAGAGCAGGGCAAGCCGGTCTGATCCATGACCGTATGTCTGAGCACACGCACAAGCACACGGCCAGCACACACATACACATGCAGCATTTCGTCAAACATTCATTCACGGGCTCGTTTCCAGAGGCATCCAGCGGCAAGGCAGATAAACAGAAACAAAGAAAAGCTTGCGAAAAGCAACGGAGGACTTTGCAGCACGACTGTTACGATGCTAACTTCAGATTGCAGCCACTTATGAAGCAAGATAGTGAGAGGAATGAGAGCAACAGAGGCAGCACGAGAGGCAGTAAGAGCAGAGAGTTAGAGAGCGAGTGTTCCCTTTATTTCTTCATGAGGGAAGACTGGGAACCAGCAAGAAGCAGGGAAACCATGACAACCAGACAGCCAACCTTGGCAACCAACCCAGCGTTCTCACAGTCAGAGCCAGACAGGCAGCTCAGCAAGGGTTAATCTGAACTGGGTGATATAGGAGAGAGAGAGAGAGAGAGCGAAAGAGAGAGAGGCAGGCTGATTAAGCCAACTGCTGTGAGTGCAGACGTTTAATACATTATAGTGTGTCCTAAATGCCTGAAGTTGACAAAGAACAAAAGACGTGGCAGCTGACTTGACTGGCTGAAAAGCTAACTGGCAGCATCAAACATGCACAGAGACTGGGGCTGGTACAGGGACGTTTAAAAGCCAAACAGCATGCATGTTTTCCTGAACGGTGACTTTGTTTGAACAGTGCAAACAAAGTCAAGTGTAAATGTAACAATTTTCGCACCGTGAAAAGAGAAATTGTACGTTTCTGCTCGCATTGTCTGTGCTGCGCTGGAAAACTAGCAGTGTGAAATTCTAAATAGCGCGAGACGATAACACATTACACGAAACACAGGAGCGGGGACCTCAGTGATAGGGAGAGAGATATGGACAGAGTGAAGAGATATTGTTTGCGTGGGTGTGTATGTGCCCCGCTATAACTCAGGGAAAACAGACCGTAGCGTCATGTCGTCCTAACCTGATTCTCCATGCTATGTAATGTGGCAGGGAAATAGTGACAGCACATACACTCAGTTAGGCTGTGACAGGATGTGATGGGGCCTGTCCAAAAAATAAACACATAAATAAGCATGCTCATTCATGATCAGCCACAGAGACCATTCCAGCACTCCCACTCCTTATTCACTGTCTTCCCATTTAAAGACTTGAACCCTTTTCTGCTCTGGAGGTCAGCAATAGAGAGATGAAAATCAGGGAGGAGGGGAGAATAATGAAGAGAACGATCAATACTTTGCCTTAATTAATAACCTCCACTTCAGTCAGAACATTCAACACCGCTTCATGCTCTCTCAGTTCAAGGTTCCTCCTTCCCTTTGCCTTCTCTCCCATTTCCCCACACCAGTTCTCCACCTCTTTCCTCATCATTAATCTCTGAAAATCGTTGGCTACATACATTCCTCCCAATCGATGCAATTCCACAGAGGTCTTGTCTGATTTACCACATGGCTGAATCCCTGTATGAATCTTGACTGGCCATGGGGAAAAGGGACAGAGAGGGAGAGAGATGGAGCGAGGAAGATGAGAGCACAGGCACATTAAATGACAGAGACCATCATCATTATATAACCTCAGCCAAAGACACAGAATGTGAAAAGACTACAGGCTCAGTTTGAGTTACTCAAAGAATTGTTTCTTTATGGACGTCCTTAGACACACAAAAAAATGCCCATAACACTGAAGCAACAGCACGTAAGTACACAATAAAATACATATTCTTGTCAAAAATATGACAAGCTAGGTATCAGGTGAGACACACACATATACACACACACACACACACACCTCACATCGATTGAGACACATTTCAATACAGAGGGAGCAGGGCTTCAGCTTTAGCCAAACAGCTGAGACCAAGCAGGCTTGGCTTCCTGCTCTACAGCTCTGATCCAGCCTCCTAACACGAGGTGCTACCCAGCTGGGAGCAACAGAGTACAGCTTTTGGGTCAGGGCTTCTCTGACCTGAATCTTTGAACAGGTCCCTTGAAACATGGGCCTATCATTGCTGCCTTTCATTTATTTCCCCCCTCACTCACCAATTTTAGGTCAAACCTGGCAACTTTTTCTGGGTAATCTTGTGAACACAGGGGAGTAAGACAGCTGTGTTTGAGCTTTTTTTTTTTTTTTTTTTTTTTTTTTTTTTAAATGGCAAGGAGGCTGTCGGTCACCAGCAGTATGAGTACCTGTTCCACTCACACGTGTAAGCACCCAAATGCATTTAGCTGCTGTGGATTTGCCAAGTGGCTTTTCATTGACAGCATTGACTGAACATATCCTGCTCACTTGTCATCATCAGGAATATCATGTGTCGTGAAAACAGTATGGATCTATTTCACCTGACAGGAAATCTTTGGGAGCGGCCAGTGATCTAAATCGCGGGCTTACTAGCTATCAATCAATGTGGAATTAACGGTTTTACATTACCATGCAACGCACAAGTCTCCGAGAACAATTTGGGTAATGTGTACATGTATGGATGCATGGATTTTCCTCCACCTCTCGTAAACAAAGGCGCACCAACACAACCCAACACTGCAAACTGAAATCCGCAGTAAGAGTTACAAACCAGTCAGCCCTTCGCTGACTCAAAAACAGCGAGAACAGCTAGATGCTGGCTTGAATGTCTTGTAAGCCCAGGGAACCCAAAACAAGAACTCTCCAGCAGATAGATAAAAGCAAAGAGAGCTAAAGAGAGAAATAGAGCGCAAGACACAACATCACACAGAGCTTTTTGTCAGCTGAACAGTCAATATGAGAGTCACTGAAGCACAAATTATTTCACTCTCTAGATGTCAACCAAAGAATCAAGGAGCCTACACATCACCTTCATCGCTTAGCCTGTCAATATCCAAGTCTAGCATTAAAAAAAACCCCAAAAAAACAAAAAGAAACAGGGATTTACACTGGATTAGCATGCAGTGTATTTGCAACAATAGGCCTCTATTTCACTAATCAACAGCCTTCAGGAACAAAGTAAAGGCAAAGCAAGGCAGTGTTTTCCAACGCATTAGTGAACAGAGTGGTGATTCAGTCTGTCTTAAGTCAGTGCACTGGCAAAAATACAAATTAAACATATTCAGCTTTGTCAAACAAAGCTACAAGATTCTGAAATGCAGGAAGGCTGAAAGTGCCAATGTGATGGAGACATTCAAGTTCTACATTTTAATAAGGCTTTTTAATAAGTGCTACCTCAGCCACTGTGACACAGATTAGAGGCTCATAAAGCTAACATAGAATATAATACAGCCTAACAGTGCACATACAGTTCAATTTAGTGTTTGACAGCAGTGCATATGTCTGCAGTCTTGAGACGAGGTTCCATCTCCTGGATCTACCCATCATGGTCCTTGAGTACTGGACACAGGGTTCTGGGTTGTGTGGGGTTTTTCCTGGTTTTGTTCCTGGTTTCTTGATCTTTGTGTTCTGGTTCTATATTCTATATTGTTATTTAGCTTTCTGGATATGGTGCCATGTTTACATTCCTGATGCTTATTCTGATCTCGTTTTCTGTGCTTTTTGTTCCCTGTTGTCCGGCTCGTGTGGCTTGATCCTGGTCTCAGCGTTAGTCATTTCCTGTTTTATTTTGTGACCTCTTGTCTCTTGTGCTTTGCTCAGTTCTACTTCCCCCGTCTCGTCATCTGTGATTAGTTTCAGCTGCTCTCCCACCTGTTGGCCCGTTCCCTCGTTATCCTCTGTGTTTACTGTCTTGCCTCATCCTTTGTTGTGTTCTCCCTCATGGCTGTGTCCTTGCTCTTAGTGTGTTTTCCTGGAACAGTCTTAGTTTTGAAATATTTGCACCTGACCTGCTTTATTTTGTGTTTAGTACAGGAAGTGCTCAGAAATAAAAGCTGTTTTTGAGTTTACGCCTTGTCTTCCGAGCCCTGCCCTTGTCCTTCCATTACATTGCTACCAGAGGCAAAAGGACAACATTTTAGAGAAGAAATTTAGCAACAGTTATGTGAACAGCAGCTACTCAGTTCTCTCCATGGCAGATAAAATGAGACCTCTTTGTTCCTGTAGCTAACTGAAAAGACACCACCGTATTAGCCAAGCTTAGATGTAAAAGACAACTGAGTATCTGTTCAGGCTTTTTTAATTAAGAGCACTTTTTTTGTTGTTGTTGATGTAAACATACATGTAAATAAAAGTTGAAAGACTCCAATTGATATTTAGTTTCAGTAATCTTCATGCATAATTACATATTAATTAGCCATGTGTCCATGTTGCTTATGCTAATTAGCCATGTGGAGCTCTTAAGGATTTAATCTGTTGAACGCTGTAATGTTTAAAGATAGTTCGCATAAACAGTGAACCATCGTTGCATAAAAAGGTTTATTTGTCTTTCATGATCAAACCATGATAGAGTGGTCATGCCTACTGTCTTCTTATTCACCGCCCATACAGAATGAACAGAACTGTGGATTTTAACAGCTGTTATATCCATCAAACCTATGCAGAACCATCCTGTAGACACAGTACACTGACCAGGTTTTACCACATAAATATAGTAACACTGATTCTTGCTGGGAAATGGATTCCATACTTTTGATGCTTCAGCCCCAATGAGAGCACTCAATATCTCAAGACTTGCTTCAGGCCCCTCTATACACCTGACAAAGAAATAGTTATACACATGGTCCACAGGTACTGAGCAAAACAGCGAACACTCTTGGTCTGTTGTGACAAGGGCAAAATGAACATCCTGCATCCTGCATCCCACTATTTATACTATGAGTGCATCACTGCAAAATGTGACTTGTCTTTCGCAAGTTGCACAGTGGCATGAAGGTGAAGTTGCAAAGCCAGAGCGGGATAGAAGCTAGAATTTTACCTTTGGGCCACGTGAGTGTGTGAGTAAGAGCTGACGGGGCTTTAGCTGTGTAGAGGATTAGATCAGAAAGCCAAACCAGAACCACTGTGGTGGCCGTGTGCATGTATGTGTATGTGTCAGGGACAAGGCCTAATCACTTAATGAACACGGAACAGCACAACTCTTCTGAGCAGGATGTCCAGATCGACCAGAGGGCTTCCGCTTTCTCCCCTCCAATAATACCAGCCAACCATAGTCTGGGAAACCTCGCAGGGGACTTAGCTCATTGGACAGTCTCAGCTGCCACTCATGGTTGAGGCCAGCACATTGGGTGCACTCAGTTGCCAGGCCAACCCTTTCCATGGGGGCCTGGGAAAAAGATCTGACAGATTAACAAATGGTAAACGAGAGAATGGGATATTAGGCAGTGTCGTTAATCTGAATAGGTTTGGCGTAGGCTAGCACCACAGATGCCAATAACCAAATGAATTTTCTAACACAGAACATGCACAAACACATAACGCTGGGCCCGGTTATTTCGCTGCATATGAGCCCCAAAATGTAATTGAAAAACCAGAGCAAAAGCATTCAAACTAAATGACTGTTATTCAATTAGGAATATCTTTCTGCCTGAAACATTTAAAGCTCGTGCACACACAGCTGACTTCTGAGAGCAGCAAGAAATGCATTGAAATCTGCCCCAGCAGTCACATAAATACACACTGTGCCACAGACGTTCTCAGAGACACCATATGATTAAATATACAACCATAGAACCAGCTCTGTACCATCATAAACACAAATTAAAGATTCCTGAGAGCTATTTAAAAGAGAGTGAGCGGTTCCTGTAAACAAAAACGATTAAGAAAAATACACATGTCAGGAGGATGTGAAGACTGCATTTATTATTGGGTTGTTTTGAAAAATCAGCTGGTGCATAATCTGCAACTTTAACTTCTAATAGATCATATTGCAATCCTTACGCATTACGCCGCTAGTTAACAAACTTTTTTGAATTTAACTGTGCGCTTCATGGTGTGAAACATATCTACGGTTCTACGGTTAACGAGGGGCTATGAGGGCAAATACACACTGAAATCCAAGGGAGACCTGAAGACACCCCCCCCCCCTCCCATAAACAAAAGAATTAATGAACAGTGAGCACTGGTCAGGTGACTAAGTAATCATTTCAAGAAAGCATACTGTCTGAGCACGCACAAACGTTTACACATACACACAGGGTTGCTCAGCATGACCAGCTGGACGGGCTAGGGCAACTAACGCCTATTGTACCCATTTTAGACAACAGATGGGAAGAAAATCTATGGAGAGACAGTAAAAGAGGAGAAGAAAAAGTCTCACTCGCTCGCTCATTCTAAGGGCTGGTGAGCTTACAGAGCATGCTGCATCACTCCTGCTATTTCTGCCTACACAGGGCTGCGCCTGCCTCTCCTTCTGCATGGCTCCACTGGCTGCATGTACTTGATCACAGAAGACTCATGGTTCATTCACCAGTGCTGGCAACAGGGGTGAGCTACTGTCTTGTAGGCTAATCACCTAAAAGAGCATGAAATATTATGCAATTAAGACCTACTAACTGGAGAATACATGTGCCATGCAACTTTAGAAACTGCAGTGTCATTGCTGTCTAGGCTGAGATAAAGCATGTGCCTCTTATAGGGAGCCCAGTTGCATCCCCTGCCTGGTGTGTATGAATATACATTAGTGTAGCTCTTATTTCCCAGCTCTGTGAACAGCTTATCTGTCAAGGTGGGACATGCTACTCCGTAACGGAGGAAACCCACGTATTGCAGCCAGAGCCTATAGGAGAAACGCCTGCCTCCCCCTTGCGTGCCTGCGGACTAAGAATAGATCAATGTATCAGGCAAATCGGGATTAACGGGCGTTGTGCTCCAATCACAGAGCACACACATACACACACGCACACACACACAGGGGAGTCAAAACACAAAAAGTTCATTTTCGTTCCCCATCACACTGTCATCATTTCTGCTGCTGGACGGTTTCCACGCTGCTGCCACTTGATTCACATGCACACAGTCCAACGCCAACGCACAGCCAATAAAACAATGTAAAGCAACATCCCCGAAATCCCTCCTCGTCCCACTGTGTGAACAATGATTATGTCAGATCGCTGGCGAAAAAACAAACCCTCCAAATTCCCCACAAGGCTGGGCAGGTGTTTGTAACTAAGCGGTTAGTTATTTATCACCTGCAGACACCCAGCCGGCCAAATTTCAACTCGCTGCGGAGCGCTCTGAAAATAAATTGTGCAATTAAAGGGGATGCCGTGAGCAAGCTGTCCCAACTAACCTGTCTGTCCTTTTCCAAGCGTCTTCTCCAAACGGTAAGGTCCCACGTAATTGGCGTGTTGGGCAACGCTGTTGTCTTTACCGGATGATGACATGTCGAATCTGTGTGAAAATTAGACACTTTATAATAAAGCGCAGGCAATTAAAGAGTCCTGGCAGGAGGTCCAAGCCGCCGTTGTCTTTCTTTTAACTCCACAGCCTCTTGTCTTCCTCTCGCTCTCTGACTCTCTTTTCCCTACCTCACTCGCTGTTAGAGGAGGTGAGGCTCTCTTTTTCTCTCCTCTTTTCTCCTATCGCTGCAGACGATCCGCAAGTGCCTTGAATATCATTGTGGGTGAAAGCTGCGCTGCCGCTGTGCGTCTGTGGGAGGTGCTGCCGAGTCCTGATGGTTGATTGACAGCGGATCCAACCAACCAGAGCACCGAATACCCTCTAGTGCCGTCCCGTTTCTTGTTGCTGGAGCATTTTTGCTTTTTCCAGAGGAGTTGCAGGCTGTGAGCGTAAGAGTTTAAGCACTCGTGAACAGTTCAAAAATAAGCGCATAATAAAATTGAAAGCAAGTTGTTGAATGTTGTTAAATGGATGAACCCATCAACTGAAGCCTTTTTGAAAAATAAAATCAAATAATTTCAGCTGGAGATGTGTTGAACTAATTTATTGCTTAGTTCAAAAGTTCAGTCAACAAAAATTTTTAATTTTTTAAAAAATATTTTAAGAATATTTAAAGAATTCTTTAAGAATTGCTTTCAAGTCTTTACGTCACGGGTCACAATATGACGCTTGCGCGTGCACATTTTATTTTCAGCTTTAAGGTAAGCGCTGAGAACCTTTCCACCTTTGGCAGATGAATGAGATCATTTTGTCACCTGCACAATGAAGCCGAAATATCCGAGTGAAATAACACTTAGTGAGGCCCATCTCGACATTGCACAGGGACCTTTTTTTTTTTTTTAAATCTTGTTGTGTTTTACCTTTTCTCACAAGCGGCCCTCTGCAAGAGTTACACTGGTGTTAGATTAAAGCTTAATTTGAATTCATTTGGGGGTGATTTAAACAAATTTATTTATGAACATGCACAATGTGAGCATAATGTGAAAAAAAATCCATAAATCTAGATTTTAAGGCTGGCTGTAGAGGTGCAAATTCCCTAATGATGCTGAAATTAATCAAAATAACAAAAGCACCTGTCATGCATTGAACCTGGGTTTGTTTGTTTGTTTGTTTTAGTCTTGCATGGTCTGGAGTCCCGAGACTCATTTGACTGCACATTTGACTTATCCAGTCTTGTGGACAATGAAGGCTGAACTAAAATGAAATGCTGAAGCTACACCACAATTAGTCCAAACAGCATCTCTCATGAGAAATCGTTACAGCGCTGATAAATATTTATACTGACTTTATTAACCGAGGAGCTATTAATGCAGCTAAAACCACAGTGTAGGAGTTTCTTGTCTCTGCCTCCCCTTCTTCCCTTTTTTTTTTACTCAGTGTCCTTTCTCTCCTTTTTCTTTCACAAGTGCACATACACGACATGCAACACACACCCGCACAGTGAGGTGAGTGTGTGCAGCAGTGGGAGAGTGTGTTGGCCCTGTGATTCATTTCACACCCCACTGGTCTGAGACCTGTGACTGTGGCTCTGGCCTCTGTCTGTTCCTCACACCCTGAGAGAGTACAGGTGTCAGGGGACACATGCAGGAGAAACACACGCACATATATTCATGCACACGCACAAACACACAGCATGACCTCTAGTTCCTTTTCTTTTTCTTTTTTTACTTTTACAAAACAAGGTTGAGAAGGTTGTTGAAATATTAAGCAGCAAGAATTGCATCAACACCACACTGGAGGTTACTTCAAAGATGAGGATATTCCAGAAAGATTCACAGGCTTTCCTCAGAATATTCTCAATAATGCAGACTCTACTGAATCATGGTCACTGCATTTTAATTATTTACTCCATGCAGAATTAAATTGTTGCATTACTTTATCTTTGCATTAATCTGACCTTAAAACAGACCTGTTGTGGGGTTTTTTTCGACACATGTTCTACATTTTTTTATATACACTTTTACAGGATGGATGCTCATACTAAACAGGCAAAATTTCATATAAGGGGGTCCGCATATCTACGAGTAACCTTGGCTTCAGACTGCTGTAACCACTCAGTTATGGTTTTATATTATGTCAGTGGTAGGTTGCATTGTTAATATGGTTACCTCAGGCACACAGCTCAGTCACCCCTCCCCTGCTGTTCAAGCTCTCTGTTTGGAAGGAGCAGCCAATCAGAAGAAAGTTGGATTAAAGGGAGGGGGAAGGTTGCAGGATGAACCGAGCAGCTGCACCAAGGCCCAGTACAAGACAAATAAGGATTATTCTGAATTGCAAATCATGCAAAGCTACTGTATTAGAGTAACAATTAAAACATAGAGCTAGAAATAGACAGAATAGGTTATTTTTAATCTTCTATCAGATTAATTTTTATTTTATTTTAGAGACAGCTACAAACCAAATGAGAAAATAATATTTTTCATGCTATTAATTCCATATATAGGAGACAAAGTTTTGCAACTAGCAAATTATTCCTCCTCACTTTCCATTCATGACGCCAAGTTTACAATCTGCACATGCCCCAGTTAAATGCCTTTGAGGTCTATGTTGAGAATGTGTGCTGTATCCCCTGATGCCCTTCACCACACTGGGAGCCAGGTTTGTGCGAGGAGGTGTGACCCAAAGTGTCACCCACGTGACTGTGCGGCACCAGGTGGACAGAGTATGTGATGTCAACGCCAGGTGCCAGGTGGGCTCCATTTCAATAATGCATCATGCCCAGCACTGGCAGGCGCACCACTTTGAAGTGTTCCAGAAACATCTGTAGCCTGAGTTTTTAATCACCTTCCCTGTACCTCCCTGCTTCCTATCAGTCCATCTCCACTCCTTCACAACCCCCCCCCCCGCCCCTTTTCTGCACACAAATTAATGAGCAGTTTTCTTAGCTTCTGTTTGAGTTTTTGCGTTAGCGTTCATGTGCAAACGTGTTTATGTGCATATTTACATGCGTTAACACACAGAGCCACCAAGCAGCAAAATCCAATCAGAAGGATAAACAAAATTCAGAACGAGCTTCTTGTCTTCTGGATGTTTGCTGAATATTCAGTGAGGCAAGAATTATCAAAGAGTTGGGTTAGATAACACAAATTTACCAACGGCCAAAAAGCAAGCGGCTGCAATTGCAGGCTCCAACACTCCACAGTATGCGCATACTAATAGAGTCTTCCCAAACAAATAAACAGTTCTGAAATGAAGATCTAAAAAATCCTGGGAAAAGGTGCAGGACCTCTTTAACAGAAATTATTAGGTTGATGTTTGATCATTACATCTCTCTCTGTCTGCTATAGAGAAATGCGATGAAAGATGAGATGTGCCAGAGAGGAAAACACAGTGGGAGGGAGAGAGATGGCTAGAGAGGGAGAGGTTTACTAAAAAGTGCAACATATTTGATGTGCGGCAAGAGTCCAATAACCTCTAGACGTGACAGGGAGCCCAGACTGCATAATTACTTCACCATACTACCACGTAATGAATAGCTTTATAGTACAGTCTGACCAAATCAAAAGGGGGCCATAAACACATTAACTCATACTGAATGTGTGCGCATACGCAATCCCATGCCAACACACAAATTCACTCTCTTGTTGTAGTGTAGTGTTTCCAGCCAGGAACAACTGCTACACACGCACAAACACATACGTGTGAACTTGCAGCCCTTCAGGGTTGTACAAACTGTTTATTGCCAGCTAGCTGCATGTCAGAAGCTGTTGGCTGCTATTGGACTGGCCTGCATAGAGCGCTTGATTAATTAGAGTGTCATCCACATACAGAGACTATTAGTGATCATCTGCAAACATTACAAAAACTGGAGAGAAGAGAGATTAATGAAAGGGCAGTGAAGGTGAACCATAAACCAAGCACCCAAGGAATACAATACACACTGACTCAACATGTCTCACATAGATCTCCGCCTGAGGTCTTCTATAGTGAGGCTTTCATTTCCACCGCTTACGTGCAGGGTTGTGCGCATATGCATCCTTTTGTCTGTTGAGTTTCATGCAAAAAAAGATGAATAAAAGGATAAAAGTTAACAGAGGCAGGGCAACCATATATTCAAGAAAGGCTGATAGCTTTGAGAATAACACAAGAAGGCGTGTTACATGCTCGCAGCAGGATCACATTGCACAGTCACATGTACGTATCTGGGGATGAAATCTCATAATTATCCAGACACTAGAGGACACTTGTGCACATCTCAGAGGCTGTAAGAAGACTTTAAAGTGTGGGACACATGAGCACTTGCCACTTCTGTATGCAAATGATTGGGATCTCACACGCATGCATACACGCACGCACACACGCTCACACATGGGCATATGCTCCACCATCCAGTATGTTCATGTACCATGATCAGTGGTCAGCTGGTGTTCATTTCAAATGTCACCACAGTATGTTAGTTGTGCACTGACATGCCTATGAGTGAAGCAGTGGAGGGAATACTCACCACAGGGAATAAGCTTCCCTCTCTCCCCCCCTCTCCTTTTCTCAGTGTTTCAGTCACAGCTCTGCAGTTCCACTGCCCCCTGCTGGTTAAAAAAAATCCACATTCTTCGACTAACAACACTTCTTTAACAGCCACCTTCACAATATTCTAATAATAAGATAAAGAAACGCTGATTGCCCCATCTCGAGTTATGACAATACACACTTTTATACAATTTTTTTTTCTTCCAGAAAAGATCTCGGCAGAGCATCCGACACTCTGTCTTGGATTTTCTCGACTCTCACACAGTCTCACACATTTCATATCTCTTTCCACTGACATCATGAAATCACAGCCACACTCATCTGACCCAGTTTGCTTCTGTTTCTTCTCTGTGGTGCTGCAGCCTTTAAACCCTGAACATTTCTGTTAACAGAGAACTATGCCAGAATAAAGATGTATTGCTCTTTCCTATTGTGACTCATAAAACAGAAGATTATGTTCTTACATCAAACAGAAGAGAAACCCTTGAACAAACCCTATTTTTATTTTTTATTTTAGAATTAAATACAAAATTGAAACAGGAGCTGCAACTAATGTGGTTATCTTTGAAGGAACGGAGCAAAACCTTATTTTTTTTTAAGCACACAAATGCATGCATCTAGCTACTTGTGCATTTACAAACATGCACAAACACAAAGCAGGCATTTCCTCTTTAATCATAGCTTTTTGCCATTACGAAGAACGTAATTGCAGTATTAGAAGCAAACTGTTAGTAATCATGTAGAGGGTTTGGCTGTGGCGTTGGATAATTAGGTTGGCTGTGTGCGCCTCACTAATCACAGGGACATTTAATGGAAGCGTGGGGTGAAGGACTAAAACAACTACATCTAGCTGTAATAAATTTACTGATCATTGATTTAGCGTGCACAGTCCCCAGTGTCTCGCACACTGCCCGTCTGAGATTAGAGCAACAACACGTATAAGGACAAGAATATTTTCTTCTGTGAATAAGATATCAGAAGCAATTATTAATTATCACTGTTTTTCCACAGTTTCTAATCTGTAAGTTGGACCCATTAAAAGTGTCCATATGAAGTGCGTACACTTACTTAAAAGCATTTTTGGTTTTTTGCACTCGCTCACTGTTTCAACTCTTTGTAAGATTCTTGTCAGAAAAAGGAAAACAGACACTTTTAAACCCCCGATGAGGTTGACGAGTCTCGACTTAAAGCAGCTGCTTGTGGAGCTGGCTGCACAGGTGACCTTTCTCTGTTAGCTGAGTAACCTTGAAAATGACTCACACACACATACTGAAGCAAGCTTCCCTCTCTAGCCAATTTGAAATCTGCTTCTGGCAATGTCATCCGCTCTAGCCTTGTGAACCTGGCTACGTGTGCCAGTTACATGATCTAATGGTTTTACCTAAAATAAAAACAAACTGTACCTCATGCATCGTCTATGTTGAAGTCAGCCCAATTATTCATCACTCCCTAAGCCTGACTTCTGACCTTTTCATAGTCAACTTTCTTACACTCAATTTTGTGCCCTATGCTTGTGATACAATCTTCTACATGAGATGCCCAGAGTAGTGCAATAAACAGTGACGTAATAAATGATTTACATGTTTAAAATCAAATACCTTAAATTATTATTAAGTGCCCCATTTAGAGGAGATATTGAAACAGATATCTCAAGGGATCATGATACGTCATGTTGCCAGTGGTGGATTCTGTTCAAGATGCTGTGTGTGAAGGTAGCTTCATCTGGTATTTTCATCTATTAACAAATCAGTGTGGTGACAATGATGCTACAATTTTATCCCTGCAAAGATCACATGTTCATGGTGTTGGGCCTAGACACGCAACAGTCAGACCATAAGTATTTGGGCAATGACACAATTTTTGTAATTTTGCCTCTGTGCATCACCACAGTGGATTTTAAACATGATGTGATTGAAGTGGAGACTTTCAGCTGTAATTCAAGGGGTTTAACAAAAAAAAAAAAAATACTATTTAGGAATTACAGCCATTTTTATACATAATCCCCCCTTTTAGAGGCTTAAAACTCTGAAATGACAGGTGACTGACTAGCAGTTTCCCCTCATTATTCCACGACATATTAAGCAGACAAAAGATCTGGAGCTGATTCCACATTGATTTCAAGTGCTGAACTTGCATTTAGGAGCTTGATTTTCAGTTACTGAAGGCAGAGAGACCCATGAACAAGCAGCAACTGAAGGAGGCTGCAGTACAGGCCTGCCAGAGCACCTCAAGGGAGGAAATGCATGTGATGGTGGGCCATGGGTTTTAGATTTCAAGTAGTCATTGACTGCATAGTATTTATCAAAGTATTAAAAAAATACTTGCACTATATTTAACATCATCTTGGTTTGTCCAGTTACTTTGGAGCCTCTGAAAATGGGGACTATGTATAAAAATGGCTGTAACTCCTAAAACACTTAATGCAATATTTTTGTTAAAAGCCCTTCAATTAAAGCCGAAAGTCTGCACTTCAATCACATCATGATTGTTTGACTTAAAATCCACTGTGGTGGTGCACAGAGGGGAGGCTATAATCAGCTTATACAAAAGTAGGAAGATCTCTATACACATGTACTAAATGGTATTACAAAGAAAATAAAAGCAGTTGTCATTAATATAACCACTTCCACCCCCCTCATTATTTTTATGATAAAAAAAAAAGCGGGGGGGGGGGGCAGCGAGGTTAATCCAGAAATAAGAGCTAGCGTGTACTGTGCATGTTCATGTGAAGAAGCGTTCTTGAAGAACATGAAGAGGGTCATGTTTCAAAGAATGTACAGTAGGCATGTGCATCACAGTGGAGGTGTACTAGCATAATGTTCTGTTGAACAACACCTTCTTGGCCAAGGTCACATCACCTCGTTGTGGCAGCACCAGTAAAAGTGATTAGAAGAGGCAAGCTTCCCCTGCTCCCCCCAATAAATCTCTCTCTAGCTTTCACTGCTTTTAATTGCCTGCAGGTCAGGCTGCAGAGTTCAAGTGGCACACACTTCTACAGAGAGCAGTAAAACCCTACCAATCATCCAATAAACAGAGGTGCCATTATATCAAATACTCAATTGCTTCTTGTTGTCTGCTATTGTGCTACTTAGTGGAACAGAATTTGCAGATGTGCCATTTAAAACATCTGTGCTTCAGTAAATACACTTTAATTATTATTTTTTTATTTACTGTAGGTATTACTGCACAAACAGTGATGCATCCAATTTGCAGTTAACATAACTAGTTTAAATTACCAGAGGGTAAATGTGTCACTAGTAAAAGCATTGGTGATTACAGTTATGTCTACCAATTAGTCTTCACCTGAGTTGTATGTCAATAACATAAAATTGCCTCCATAATCTCTAAAAGATCATCATGGTAAATGGACTGGTTCTTATATAGTGCTTTTCTGCTCTACTTGAGCACTCACAGCGCTTTATACAACACATCTTCATTCACCCATCCACACACAAATTCATACAAGCACTTTTTTTCCCCTACACTTCTACATCTAAATGCTTTCATTCACACGGTGTAAGAGGTTTCTACTTCTATAAATCTTTCATTGTTTTAACAATCGGAGAATCCATCCTGTTGCTTCTTCGGGTAGTGTGCTAAACATGCAGCACCTTTGATAGTAACCGTGCATTACAGTGACATTTAGTGTGCCTTCAAATATAGCAGTTTAGATCTGAGACTGTTCACATGACACAAGCAACAAAAGCTTCAAAGTCACACTGCTATAACTTGCCACTTCCTTTGTCTTTGTGGGAGGGATGGCGTGAGGCTCAGGGTGCGGGATGGAGGTGGGCTGCAGAGATGGATGGAGAACAGGAAGGAGGCGACAGACGTGGGCGATGCAGGGGTGGCTCAGGCTGTCGGGAGCGGGCACTGGTGGCAGATGTATTACCAGCGACATCTCCATCCCTGCTGACGCTGGACTCTGACTGTTTCACGCACACACACAAACACATGTGTCTAAGTTGATTGAGACCAGCAGTTTGGCTCCACACCAGGCACAGAGGGTAATGACTGTCACCCTTTTTCTCCATCAGCCCCCTACCTTCATCATCACACACGCATAGTCACACATGTGCATACAGATACACAGGGTATAGCCACTGTTCTCTCTCCTACTTTCGCCTTTACTCTCCTCCTCTCTGAAATGTCAGGCTGGCAGGGGGTTGTGTGGGGCTCCTCTGGAGAGCAATAAAAGCTGATTGGAGTTAAAACAGTTGGTCAGGCCTTCCCGCCCCAGCATCTGTTGGATTACAGTCAGCCAACCTGTCATCTGTGAAATGAAGGCTAGTATGGGAGGAGAGGGGAAAGGCCACAGGAGGGGACAGACAGACAGGACAAGTGATATAGAGGGATGTGTGAGACAGGATGAGAAAGGGAGGGCTGCTTTAGTAAAGGCTGGGGTGCAAATGTATGTGGAAAAAAACTAATTTGGGCCCAGTTTACTGAAGAAGAGCAAAGAGAAACAAAAGGAGATCTAAGGCAAAAACAGTGATGGGTGAGAGGTCAGATGGCGGGACGGACAGACAAATCTGACCTTTAGATGAATCACATCGCCTCTCCATCCTCATGTATCACTGCCTCTTAGCACTGGAGGGGACGAGCAATCCCTTTGACCCCCACCCCCCCTTCTCTTTATTCCTCCATCTCACCCCTCTCTCTGTCACCCACTGCTGCACCCACCCATTGCCTCCACCTGCTACATCCCCCCTGAGGGAATCATTTTCACTCTAACAACTTCAATTAACCTTAACCATTCATGCACGCAAGCACACACGCACACACGCCACCTAGACCATGCCAGCACACATACATCTCTTTTCCAATATCAATCACAGGTGTTAAGGTCACTGGACTGGGAGACAGAAGCCTCACATAGCATCTCCAGTGACATATAAAAGAATGTGGGGCTACCTACTACAGTCTACCATGCATGTGCGTATACTGTCTTTAAACAGTCAATGAAATAATTAAAGAATGGAGAGCCACAGGAAATGCATTTAATTTCAGGCTTGAAATATAAAGTGCCTGTCTTTTATTTTGTGCTCTCGGAATAACTTTTGGAGGTCACCAGCAGAGCTGCCTCACGGTTACAGAAGACCAACGTAGAAAACATTCAGACCCCAAACACCACAGCTAATCAATATCTGCTTCACTGTGACTGAATAAAAAGAGCAAATTTTGAAAAAATATAATATAATCAGAGGTCCACTGGATCACTGTTTCTGAAGGAGGATTAAACTGCTGTATACACACACAGTTTGCCAAGTTTACTGAAAGCAAATGTGGATTTGATTGGTGGGCTTTCCAGCTGCACAGCAGTAAGCAGATTCCAAGGTCTCTGGTTTGGTATCAAAAGGAAGCATGTGCTTGCAAACACAGGTTTGTGCTCCTCCAGGTGTGTACGCGCATGCATGCGAAAGTGTCTTTGTGCGCGCACAGAAAAACAGGCTGGAAGGTGGCAGGTTCAATCCATGCAGTTGTTGTTGAAATCAGACTTGGCTGGTGTGCGAATGCCTGCAGGGGGGGAAACTCATATCTATGCTTCCACTCATGTTCATCATCATTTAACTGTTCTATAACAACGCCAGCCTGCTGTTTAAGCTGTGATGTCCAAAAACTAACAACTGCCAACATTGCAAATGAAGTGTTTTAATGTGTAATGATGGGAGAAAGGATGTCTTCAATCATAACAGTATACTTGGAGAATAATGATACACCGCACTGATTTAAAGCCCCTATTTATCCAGCTGGTTTGTAGCACTCGTGCTTTCATTAATAACTTTGCAACTGCACAGATGAGAATACAGCTTGCCTAGTCATGGCTTCAATTAGCACCTGAGAAGAACCTTGAGACTAGGACTGATTTCACATCTGATCATAATAATATGCCCTATGAAGGGATTAAAACCGCAGGCTAAAAACAAAGTACGCTCAATTAAATATACTTGTAAGACACGTGCAAATGTATGCACAGACACACAACCTTTAATCCTGCGCTAAAACACAACCAATCACTCTACAAATGCCACATCCTTTCCCACACCCAGCAGAGATCTCCCTGGGCTTATCAGTGCGTAATTGCTGTTGATTGGTGTATTATTGCTCTGGTTAATCTGCCTGTGGGTGGCTAATAAAGGAACTCCATCAGGGATGTTATCAGTCTTAGGCAGAAGGTGTGCGTGAAGCAAATTTGGAAGCAAGGAGAAGAAAGGAGAGGGAGAGCTGGGAGCAGGGAAGGAAGGGGAGATGTAAGGATGAGAACAGTGTGACTTGACTGTGAGAAGAAGGGGAAAGAAGAGCGAGAATGTTTGAGTCACGTCAAAATAAAGTGAAGGACAAATGAGCAAAGGAAAAATCAAATTTGACTGTGTATCAGAGGTAAAATGAGGTAGCACCACTAAGCTGGATGTTGTTCCGCCAGAGTTGTGAGCATCAAGTGGCTCCCCGGAGAATCCTTTTATGATTGATGTGCCCTTATTTCTCTGCCTCAGTTCTATTTCTAAACACAGGCTGGAGGAGGAAGAGGAGACTGTAGTGGGGTGATTAGATTCCTCTCCATTACCGCAGATGGCTGTGACAGATATCACCCACAACAGACACCCCTCAGTCCCAACGCCCTGTGTAATAACAGTATGTTGGCAACTGACTCTGTGGTAAGAGAAGGGAAGCTAACATGACAAACTGGTGTCTTTATTCCACTGGGGGGAGCCCAGCGGTGATTGAATTGGCACACACACACTCCAGAGAGCATTGAGAGTGGTGGCGCAAAATGCCCGCAAAGACAAGTAATTCAATAGCAAGGACAAAAAGAAGTTGCTTAGAGTATGGGAAAGTTTGGAGCATACGTCACTGCAGGCAAACCAAGAACATTAAATGCCAGGAGATGAAGCATGATTCCTCGCACGTCTAATGAAACTCCATCCGTTTTCAGCAGTGCCTTATACTGTCATTGCCATACACTGGAGCACCTAAACACAGTGAAGTGTTCATTATTTTTCAAGTCACAGGCAGTGAGACTGATCTTGTTGAATGCCAACAGCTGGTACTACAGTTTAAGGAGAAGCAGCCTGGGGTTCTTGGGATAATTTGTTACGTCTGATTTGATACAGCAGGGTATACTGTTGTGCCGGAGAAGTTGATCTAAAATGTTTATCTAAAAACTGTGAAATACATCTCAGGCAACAAATTTTCTTCAGCTGTGCTACACTAAGATGAATTAGAAGACCTCTAGGGGTCTAAAACCACTACTGGTTGTGGACCCCTACTGAGCCACGAGACTAGAACCCAGTGTGATGAATAATTAATGGCCCAAAAACACATTCAGTTGATCACATAATTATAAGTGAATCATTTCATTTCAGCAAGTTTGGTGCTAGAATTTGGAATGGAATTGATGGAATAATTGTTTAGCTGCTGCTCACATTAGAATCAAACCCAGCTGAAAGTGTTTAATTTAGAAAAAAAAAGGCTGGAGTTTGTTTTGACGCCTTTATGACAGCACCCCCTGCTGGTGAGCTGCTTGTATTGAGCTAGGATTGATAAATGGACATATGCAAGGTTATCAAAGAAGAACATAAGAGAAAGTGATAACTGCAGTAAAACCTATGAGAAATTAATAAAGCAATCCATCCATTTTCTTCCACTTATCCAATTCAAGGTCACAGGGGAGCTGGAGCCTATACCTGCTGCCACAGGGCAAGAGGTAGGGTACACCCTGGACAAGTTACCAATCTGTCACAGGGCTAACAGACAGAAAACCACTAACACCTGTGGTTAATTTAGAATCACCAATTAACCTAACCCTATCCACATTTTTGGACTGTGGGACGCAGTCAAATTACCCAGAAAAATCCCATGCAAAAACAGGGAGAACATGCAAACTCCTCATAGAAAGGCTCCAGACTGGATTATACCCTGGGACCTTCTTGCTATGAGCCAGCAGTGCTAAACACCACACCACCATTTCCATCCATCCATCCATCCATCCGCTTCTGCCAATTCAGGGCTGGGTCGTGGGAGCAGCAGTCTGAACACAAAAGTCCAAAGCTCCCTCTCCCCAGCCATCTCCTCCACCTTACCGGGGGGGGGAACACTGAGGCAGCGTGTCTCTCCAGAATGTCCCGGGTCTACCCCAGAGCCTCCTCCTTGTAGGACATGCCCGGAATACCACACCCAGGAGGCATCCTAGTCACACACTAAAATCACTTCAACTGGCTCTCTAGCGCTTGGAAAAAAAAAAAAAGGGCGACTGCATATCTTTTTGTTTCTTGAAGCTGTTTCACCGCTCATCAACACAGCTTCTTCAGTTCTCAAACCAAACAGTGGAGAGACCCAGGTATTTAAACCCCAGTGGGCGTGGTCCCCTGGAGGTGGTTGTGACCCACTATTGCTCATGTGCACGATCACATGCGCCAAGGTGTGAAAGGAGGCGTGGGTCATTACAATCAGTGGTTTCAGGTGAAACCAATTTGGGACTTTGCCCCATTGTATCGAGTGACCTATTGAGGTCACCTGAACAAAGGTGAGAATGGTGGTTGAGGCGCCTGGGGTGGGAGCTCAGGATCGGACTGTAAGCGGGGGAAAGATGGTGACGTAATCCACCTCCTCTGTTCAGTGATGGTCGTACTACATTGGAGAAACCAAACAAGGACAAGACTCAGCTGTACATCTGCATCTAAAGGAGAAAGGGCACTCTTTTGAGGATGCCAGCGTTCACATTTTGGACCAGGAAGACAGATGGTTTGAAAGAGGAGTAAAAGAAGGCATCTATGTCCACTGTGAAAAATTCCCAAGGTGGCTGAGTAGTGTGTTCCCCCAATATTTGAAGCACACCCTCTGGTCCCCCTTCAGATGATACGATTACAAAATCAATCATCGACCTGCAACCTAGGATGTCCTGGTGCCACGTGCACTTATGGACACCCTTAATCTTTGGACATGAGGGCATTTACTATGATATCCATTCAAATCTAGATATAACTGGATTTTATTAATTGATTTAGTCTTTTATTCTTTCAAGCTTTTAACAATGTCCTCATTTATTAGACATCCATTTCATAGAAAACACAAAACCTCATGACACAGTTCTCTCAGCCAAATCACATGCCATGTATTGCTTCATGAATGCAAAATATGTCCAGCGCTGTCAATAAAACTGTTGCCATAGGATGGAGTGCTGTCAGTCTGATTGAATGAGGTCAAGTTGGCAATTGCATGCAATCTGTTTCTGATAATACAGCAATTAACTGTAATAAACTGTTGAAAATGACATATCTGTCGCTGTCTACGTAGACAGAAATTCACATTTAACTATTATATCTGCATTCAGCAACCTTCCTGTTCTATAGGAATATAACTAGGAAACAACTAGCTGGCAGCATGTTGAGTTGAGTTCCCCTGAGTTTTGCTCATTGACAAGACTCATTTAAAGCCTTCTGTCAATCTCACCATTACACCAACACACTGAACCGCTGATACGAGGTAGGATGGATTCATATGTAAAGTTGTTTACGCCAGATTCTGACACTTCCATCTGAATATCAAAACTCATCAGATTAGGCAATGCTTACCCAATTGTCTATTGATCAATTTTAGTGAACCCATTCAAACTCTAGCCTTAATTTCCTGTTCTTAACTGACAGGAGTGGCAGCCAGTGCGGCTTTCTGCTGCTGCGCTTCAAGCTTTCATGTGTTGTCTGTTCTGAGATGTTCGTCTGCGTACCCTGGTTGTAATGAGTGCTTGAATTACTGTTGCTTTCCTATCAGCTTTATGCAGTCTGGTTATTCTCCTCTGACCTCTGGTATCAATAAGGCATTTTCTCCCAGAGAGCTGCCTTTCACTGGATATTTTCTCTTTTGCAGGCCATCCTCTGTAAACCCCAGAGATGGTTGCAAAGGGAAATTCCAGTGGGTCAGCACTTTCTGAAATACTCAGACCAGCCCATTTGGCACCAACAACCATACCATGTTCAAAGTCACTTAAATCCCCTTCCTCCTCATTTTCATTCTCAGTTTGAACTGAGGTTGAAAGGTTGTCTAAGGATGCCTAAGTTATTAATATGATCTTTCAAGGGCAAGTCAGTCTACACCACTGAAATCACTGTCTCACACTTAACTGAAGTAGCTCTGATTTAACATTCTTTGTTCACTTCTTTTTGTGTTTTTTTCTCCACATACTTGAAAAGTATATTGAGAGCTGTGACCCAACAGGACATCGTGTTGCTGAAAGAGTCCTAACTGAAATATTTTGTTTTGCAACAAAATTTTAAAGTTAGGTGAAGTGTAAACAGCAGTCAACAGCAGTTTATCTGGAACCGGATAGTCTGAGAGCTGACTTTTATGTGTGTGTGTGCCAGTGTGGGCCACTTGATGAGTCAGAAGTCTCTTCTCATAAAGAGGGTGGGCGTAGAGTTGCTATGTTGTAACTGCTACATAGTTTCCATATCTTTTGCCAGTTGAATCATATCTGTGTAAATAATTTCCCCTGATATGTAGCAGAAATTAGTGTTTTATTGCACAGGGTTGAGTAATTCGACCTGTTCTGAAATAACTCAATGTGGACAGGAGGTGGCGCGAAATGCCGCTCGGCTGACTGTGACGACACAGTCACCGTTTCCTTTAAGTAACAAACACATGGTGGGTCTGTGCAGGGGGTATCCTCAAACTAAACAGCAACATTTTCGTCTTAATTTAACAGCCAAATTACATTTCTCTACAGTGACTTGCCCACTATTTTTTTAAACACAAATTCCCTTATGATGAACGTCATGATATGTCCACTTACATCTGGCGACGCTATATTGTTAAGTGTTGCTACATTAATTTAAACGGGACGTTTTGTATTGTGTAAGTGTGTATGACAGAATTGCTGAAGAATCGAGCATTGAGGCTTTTTGAAGTATTTAAGTTGGAACTATTTCTTCCACGTGCGGACTGTCACAGGCCCCGTTGTGCACTTTTAGGTTACACTTTAACCTGTGCATTAACCTATGATTTACAGACGGGAATAAATGTGTGTTTTTAACAGTTTTTAAACCAAGCTGTCTATATAAATATATATTAAAGGAGAAGTAGGGACACAGAGAACACTATACCAGAAAGTACCGCATCCTGCCGTGGACGTGACACACAACACGCCAAGTGGCCGCACAGCCATCCGAGCTCATTAATATGTAGATACGTAGCGTCTACGGAGGAGGCTGTCTTTAAATACAGGGAGACACCCCCGCGGTAGCAGCACTTCTGCTGAAGAGCGGTCAGTGAGGAGCCGACACATTCCAAGTCCTGTTTTCACCCGGTTCATTCAAACCTTCAAGGTAAGAAGAGGCGTCTGAGTCTGACATTACACAGCACGTCACCCGCATCCAAGCCTCTCCGAAGGCTGGCGTCTGTTTTCTGGCTTTAATCAGTGTTTTGTTTGTTTTTATATCTCAAACCGCGTCTTGCAGGTTGGGCAGGGGTGTGTCAGTAATGTTAATTGGTGTCAGCGGCAGAACAAATCAATTAAGACTTACGGCATTATTGTCAGCGTCTGTTTTATTTTTATGAGTGAACAAGTCGAGCAGAGGTAACAGGTAGTCTCGGGCATACTGTAGGACTATAATTACTTGTAGGCTGTTGTGGAATATCTTATTTGCCCAGGCTTATAAAATGTAAAACACAGGAAATATCCCGACGCGTTGACATTTAAAAACAACCTTTACGTGTTGCTTGTTTGTCCATCTTGGTGACTGCAGCACAGCGTTTTGTTGACGTAATATACGCAGTGGTTACGCATGCCTACTGCCGCCGGCGGCGACCATCTTCCAACAGTTATAAATATCCCTGCCACAGGAAATTCACTGCAGTTGGACATGCTGGCACGCCATAGGCGAGCGGTGTCTTTAACTATATTGTAGTTATCGTAGTTATCTTGTTGGTGTTTTACGGCTTTGCCGGACCAAGGTCAGAATGCTTACTCACCGTCCCCGCACTGTCTGCACCGTCGGATTTATCAGATCGATGGCGTTCTTGGCACAAAGTTGTGGATAAATATTTGACAGTTGCAGACAGTCAATAAATGACTGAATGCACGGTAGTAAAACTTTTCCAGGATGTTAATTTAAAGAACAGATTTGGAGAAACTCGTGTTCATGTCTTGACACAGTGGCAGACGAGAGACGTGCAGCAACATTGTAGCTGACCCACTAAACATCAGCAGTGATCCCTGATTTCCTGTATACCCTTTAATGGCCTGCTGGTAAATTAGGCAATCAATAGCAATCATAATGTTGGGGAAATTTGATAATATGAGCAAGAACTTATTAAATATCCCATTATATTATTTCAGCCCCTAATAGTCATCCTAGCAATCTCATTCAGGCACCAAGGAAGCAGTTTGTCTGGTTTGTAGAGCATATTTCAGAAGTAAACCGCTGTCCATATAGAACATAACAGTAATCCTAGACTACAGGCTAACAAAGGCTCTTTAAAAAAAAAAAGCCCAACTGAATTTACCCCAAGACCAAGTGCTACTAAATGTAGTATGGATAAAGGATTTGGGGTAAAACTACAATTCTGGCTTATCCTACAGGTCTCAGCGGACTATATATAAAAGATGTAGATGGTCACCTTGATGTCAGTTTGACATTCTGGGTGTAGCCATCTTGTGTTCTTAAAGTGAACTGATGAGTGTCTGAGAGCTCAAGGACACTGCTTAGTTGTGTAGTGGATGCTCTATTCAAAAGTGCGCCACACCCCAATGAAGAGCCTTATTTAACTGAATATCATCTTACAGACTAGAAAGTAGCTATTTACTGAGGACTTAAATCAAGTGAGATGTAAGGCCACATTCATAATTTGTTTAAATGCTCTCACTGCTTCACTTCTCAGACTGATGCCACATGGCCTTTTTTTATTTTTTTTTTATTTTAATAAATAAATAAATACAGTTTATGGTGTAAACTCACTGAAGAGGTTTCAAATGAGCTAATAGATGTCATGGAACATTAATCTGGCCCTGTACATGGCCATATGTGCTCAACTTCACATCAGTGGAAAACGTGCCTAGTCATGCCTGTGGTGCAGCCAGGAAAGTGTGTGTGAGTGTGTGAGACACAGTCTGGGGATTGTCCCTGTTGCACGGAGGCAAGCTGCAGTACTCTGACAAGCAGTGGTTGCCATTGGAAGTGAAAAGAGGCTCTTTGAAGCGCCATCTCTAGACTAGTAATGTGTAAAGAAGCCATTATTTATGAAAATGGCCCATTTTCAGTTCTGTAATGATGAAATAAAAGGGAAATCCAAGTTTGACTCATTGTGGGATGTGAAATTACTCATAGAAACTCTTGAGCTTGCTAACCACATTCTAATTACTCCAGATTATTCATCTTGATTTCCTGTGTGCTCTCACTCCCTTTTCTCTCTGTAACCCCCCCCCCCACACGCGCACACACACACCCCTACCTACCTACCTACCTACCTACCTACCTACCTATCTTCATTCTTTTGTTCCCCTTTTTACTTCTACGTGGCCTCCCTATTGTTTCCTGTCTCATCCTCCTTCACTTCCTTTTGTCTTTACTTTTCACAGATGTCCACCAAGGAGAAGCTCATCGGCCATGTGATGAAGGAGGAGCCTGTTGGCAGCAGGTGCAAAGTGACTGTAGTGGGTGTCGGCATGGTGGGCATGGCCTCTGCCGTCAGTATACTGCTCAAGGTGAGGACGGGGGGCTCTGAGATTAACCCTCAAAGCAGGAAAAAAAATTAGTGATAAAAGCAAGAACATTGCTACAAGCCTTCTTTAGGGAATAAAAGTTTACAAAATGGACTTTGAACTAAGGATGTTGAGAATTTCACTGGAACAGACTAAGGTTGTGGTGGTTAGTGCAATAGATTACTAGATGTAACATGTAATTTACCAGAAGTGATACATTTGCTGTAAGGTGTACATTGGGATATTACAATGACCTATAATACATAATTAGGACTTGTGTGACGAGCTGGCCCTGGTTGATGTGATGGAGGACAAGTTGAAGGGTGAGGCAATGGACCTGCAGCACGGATCCCTCTTCCTTAAGACGCACAAGATTGTAGCCGATAAGGGTGAGTCAAAAAACTAACTGTCCTCCTTAAAATTACTAACACTGCTCTGTAGCTGCATCAAAATGCTTCTCTTTTGTTCTTGTCAGACTACAGTGTGACAGCCAACTCCAAGGTAGTGGTGGTGACTGCAGGTGCTCGCCAGCAGGAGGGCGAGAGCCGCCTCAATCTGGTGCAACGCAACGTTAACATCTTTAAGTTTATCATCCCCAACATCGTCAAGTACAGTCCCAACTGCATCCTGATGGTGGTCTCTAACCCAGGTTAGACAGGAGTATGTGGTCTGTGTTATAGTGTTAACAGTGGCTGAAGCCAAATTAATGGCTAATGTCTGTCTTTTCTGTATCCATCCAGTGGACATCCTGACCTACGTTGCCTGGAAACTGAGCGGCTTCCCCCGTCACCGTGTGATTGGCTCCGGCACTAACCTCGACTCTGCTCGCTTCCGTCACATCATGGGAGAGAAGCTTCACCTGCATCCTTCCAGCTGCCATGGCTGGATCGTCGGAGAGCATGGAGACTCCAGCGGTGTGTAGTTCTGACTTAAAAATAAAATCTCTGGTCTGTTTCACCAGCTGTTTTTAAATGTAGTAGCTACATGTGATACTCATACTGCCATAGTGGAATCTTCATGTACAATTCAGAATTTCCTGAGTACTAATACCACACCCCATGTATCTTGTAGTGCCTGTGTGGAGTGGCGTGAATGTTGCTGGAGTTTCTCTTCAAGGCCTCAACCCAAACATGGGGACTGAGGGTGACAAGGAGAACTGGAAGGAAGTGCACAAGATGGTGGTTGATGGGTAAGTGTTGCAATTTATTTGCAGGTGACCCACCAATGAGCTTCAACACTGACTTACTCTGCAAACAAATACTGTCTTGCACATCTAATATACAAAGCAGTGAACAATGTACACACAAGCCTGTCCAAGTCTTTGGGGCCATAGATGTGACATTGAAACAGATCTGTTTGGTTTTAATGGCCAAATGTTACTTAGTAACAGACAAAACCTAATAAGCATAATGGAGCAGACTTTGACGTCCTGAAGAATTTGACCAGGTGTGAGACAAATGTCAAGCAGAGGCATACACTGCAAAATATTAGTTTCACTGGAGTCTATCAGGCTGTTCAAACATAGATTTGACATGTATACAGTAAGTGCTACTCAGCTGTGTGTGTTAGACTAGTGCTCATTGGCTTCCTTCAACTCCTGTGTTTAAGTGAAATGCCTGCCAGTGTCTGATCAGTGTCCATAGTAACACAGTGACCTGTTACCTGTATTGGATAATTTTTTTTTTTTTTTTTTTTTTTTTTTTTAAAAACATGTCTGAAAGTTGCATAATGCAACAGTTTGCAGACAGGTTTATATTGCAGTTTTATTGTCAGGTAATCAGTAGGCTTGTATTGTAATAGCGGGGTCTTTAGTTCAGCCATGTACAGCACAATGTGTTCTTTGTCCCTGTTAAGACTTATCAATTCACACTTTATCTTTACAAAGATGAGAGAAATGTGCACACACGATTTCTCAACAGAAGAACTGGCATCAGCCAAGGTGCACCTCTGAGTTCTCCAGTAGAGCTAATTTGTCTTTATTTAGCTTTAGAGGCAGTTCAGATGTGTTTGTTTTTCTCCAGTTTATGGTGTCAAACTCCTTTTTAAATGCTGCATGCAAATACCCATGGCTGCAGTCATTGAATGACTACCATAAACATGTTCAAAGAAACATTAGATGATTCAGCTCATTTTATTGTCTGTGCTGCAGAGCCTATGAGGTCATCAAGCTGAAGGGCTACACTTCCTGGGCCATTGGTATGTCTGTGGCTGACCTAGTGGAAAGCATCATGAAGAATCTGCACAAGGTGCACCCTGTGTCTACACTTGTCCAGGTACATGAGAATTTAAAATTTTTATGTATTTTTTTCTCTTCAAAAAAGCTCTACATTCTGCAGCTGTCAAGCCGGCCTTGTAACACAGTTTCCTTGCCTCTTACTGTATAGGGCATGCATGGAGTGAAGGACGAGGTCTTCCTGAGCATCCCTTGTGTCCTGGGCAACAGCGGCTTGACAGATGTCATTCATATGACACTGAAGCCTGAGGAGGAGAAGCAGCTGGTGAAGAGTGCTGAGACCCTGTGGGGTGTACAGAAGGAGCTCACACTGTGAAGAGCTCTTCTCTGAATTCTCCAGTTGTCCCTAAAATAACACCAAACACCAGTTGACTCCCTCCTAGTTTCCCTCTTGTGTACTCCATTGTAACAGGCAAATGTCACCTGTGGATATCTAAAATTAAAAAAGGCCAAGTGCTTATAACTAAACCACTCAAAGCTAGGTTTTACTTTTTAGATATTCACATCCAGGTGTCATTTTTCCTTTGCCTCCTAACCTCCTGCCCTCAATACTCCACGACTGAATTTTTGCAAACTCTTGCCTGTAGCCTTATGTCACCCTGTGTTGGAGTGTATATCCATTAGATGTTGTCTTTATGAAGTCATGCAGTCCTTGTGCATATATTCTGTGTACTGTATGTTACTGAGTACTGTTGCTGCTTTTTCTGTACACTCCTAGGTCAGTTTGTATGAATTTTGTGGCCGTTAAAGTTGTTTTCCACTTGGTAATCTCTGTTTTTCGTCTATTTGGAGTATAACAGAGACATTCCATTCACTGAGGAGGGCTTCCTATCCACCCACAGTAATACTGCTGCATATATCACTGGGCCAAAATCTCGTGACACCAAAGTACCTTATATGATAGTGAAGCAGACTTCCACCTATTGCTTGGTCCTGAAACCTTCTTAAACAAACCTAACCACAAGTGCACTGACAAAAATAACTTAAAGGAAAATTTTATGGCGCAACAAAACAATGTTAGTTTACATCTGATAGAACAAATTGTGTTGCTGCCATAATAGAACCTGGTGATAACAGGGATACAGTGGAAAAGGGTCAGGTTATGAATCATAAGACTGCTACAGTCCATAAGGTGTTTGCTTATGTATTCTAAATGTCCAAAAAAGGTTTTGGTTTTTTTGTTCTTTTTAAAAACACTCCACCTGACTCTAGAAAAGAACCTATAAGGAAAAACATATATTTATAATTAATACGCTAATATCTATTTATGTATTAATGTTACCATATTGAAAAGGATTATCACTAATTTACTGGGAAACCTGTCGTGGCAGCTGGATATTGGTTTGTTTGCAGCAACATCAAATAAATCTGCCAGGATGAAACAAGTCTGTCCTGTGGTCTTTCCTGTATTTGCCGTAAACTGAGGGAAACATCAGGGTGCTGCTGACTCAGCAGCACTAAGTGCTCAGCTATGGGTGAATATTAAGCTGATCGGTTTTTATGCAAGACATCAGAAATTACAAAGGTCTAAGCAATTACGGTCCATTATTTTGGCCTTCAATGCGCAGACTAGACCAGCAAGCTTCTGATGAGTATACAACCCACTCTGAACCACTGCTGCACTTTTCTGTACTGTAGTTGTGCATGACTTGGAAGCAACACCAAAAATCCCTTAATCCATTATGAAAATCACATTAACATTGATGACATGACCAAAAAGACCAATCCATTAAATCAGATTTATTTGTACTGATTTACATAAATCTACAGATATAAAAGAACAGGTGGCCTATGATTAAACTGAGGGAAAAAAATCTATCATACAATTCAAAGTGCATTTAGTAAAAGGCTAAATTAAAGAAAAACAAACTTTACATGAGTTAAATTTCTGATTAGTACATTTGTTTATTTTTTGTACCCTCTTAACACCCAGCTTTATTCACAAATCTTAAATTATGTTTGCTTTGACCTTCTCAGCAGCACTGAGAATGAGTGGACAGCGCAGGAAAATCAGACAATGCAGAAATTCCTTTACAATTCAGTACTGTTTACCAAGACTGCCACCCACCTTATTTAGAGACACTCTACAGAGTGAAACAAAAACTATACATGACTGACTGGTTCAAGTAGTCAGACTGGAGGGTATAACAAGCAGCCGACACACTGAAAGAACCTCACACTTTCATAAGGAAATGCAAAAATGGAGAATTATGTAGTGTGGGCAAGTGGCATAAGAGCTCAAATTAAAGCTGAACATCTGACCCAAACAAACCAGTTCAGGTTCATGGGTATCATCCCTTCAGCTATGTAAAAAGTGATCTCTATAACTTTATGGCTACTGAAAATGAACCAAAACATGAACTCCTACAGCAGAAATCCTGAGGCTGAACCCTGCCCTTCCTGAAAAGTAATCCTGGGTATTTAAATCGCAGGCTTATCTTTTCATTACAAAGGGAGTGATCATATGGGGCTCTCTACAAAGCTCCTCTCTTTTAGCCCCTACCATTTGTGCTTACTAGCCAAATGATGTTGTGTGGCAAAGAGATTGCCAACAGAACCTGTGGGCTAATCTGTAGTGCAGCATACCGTACACCAGCATGGTTAAAGAGGCATGGGAAAAGTCACATACAAAGAACACAACAGAAAATTTTTAACAATACAGCATGTTCAGTTTTTTTAATGTTAATACCAAATTTAAGGTTGACAGTGTTTTTTCTTAATATTGGGTCACAAAAATAACACTGTCACGTCTGGGTCATGTCTTTACACAATGACCTCAAAGGAGTGTTTGGTTAGATCCGAATGCAAACGGTGTCTAGCTACAACGATGGCTGTAATTTAACATTCAAAAGTGTAATTTTTCTTTGTTGCTGCTTCTCAAATTTCTGTCCCATAAGAATAAATTTAATATAGACTTATAAAATAGAGCAGCTGGCTGATATATAAGATGTAATTAAAACAAAACAATACACCAAGAGGAAGAGAAGAAAGAGAGCATGAAGATATGAATGTTTCTAGGTAGTCCGTGTAGGTCAGTAGAGGTCACTCAGCCCAGCAGTCTTGCGGGCTTTTTGCATAAGAGCACGAAGCTGAAACTGCTTCCTGGACAGAAGGCGCACGTGCTGTAACAGAAGAGAATAAGAGCTAGTTAGGTTGAAAATCAGAGAACGCTAATGTGTCTGTATCCTTGATTCTGTTATGCATGTGCTAGCAGTTATTTTGATGCGGTTACCTTGAGAAAAACTTCCAGGTCTATGACGCCCCTGCGGAGGGCTTCTCCCAGGTAGAAGATTGTGTCTTCAATTGCATTCTCTTCAGCATACAGGTTCAGGATCTGTTTGTACAACGGAGCTGTGGGCACAATGACGTCATCAATGTCATTGTTCTCCGACTGGTTCTCCATTTTCTCCAAGGCCTCAGTCAGCTCCTCGTCTTTTCTCTTCAGCAGCTCGATGTTCCTGTCAACTTCAGTCTAGTGGAAACATGACGATCGCAAAAATTTAGCAAATCTCAAAAATATCTGCTGTAAGAGGTAACTGTGGTGAATGAGAAAAACAACACAAAAAAAAGCTTTAACACTGAAAATATGAGCATGTCTCACCACTTCCTGGTCCAGTCTCGAGATCATCTCTTCTAGTTTCTGATGTCCTTTCTTCAGGTCCTCTTCTGTTCGCTTCAGGGCATCCAACTCGGCCTGAGCTCTGTCCATCTCCTCCTTCATCCTCCAGCGCAACTTGTCACTCACAGCTGAAATCAGAGATGCACGGATGGTGTCCTCACCGATGGTGCCATCTCTGTTTGGGCCTTAAGAGGAAGACATTATGAAGTCATGAGAGCCAGCTGGAACAATGTAGTCCTACATCTTGTTAGACTTTCATGTTAATGGACGAATCGTATCAGCTAACCATCTTCAGACAACTGTAAGAATGATTCAATTATCATTGCACATCAGGGTTTTCCCTCCACAGAGAAATTGTGAAGGGAAACTATCCATCCTCACATTACAGTTCTTCAGTAAGGAATTAAATGCAAAGCACATTCAAAATAGTATCAACTGTATCTACAGTCACAGCAAAGAATCACACAAAGAATCACCACAGAAAACAAGGTTTAAATACAAACAAAAGGGCATTCGCTTGATGATTCAGTGATGAAAACAGGGTTTCAAAATCTCCATGAAATGAGGTTTGAGTAATCTGGTAATTAAGAATGGCCATACAACATACTATTCGCATAATTTTACCAGTTCAACTATATATGGACCCCCTTGTTTTTCATGGAAGCTCCTGCTCTTTTATGCTTCTCGGATAACATCTTCAAGTTAAAATTTTACTTTTTAAAAATTATTACTTAATTTTATACTCTTACTGAAAAAAATACAACCACTGTAGATAACCATTTTAACTTTAAGGCTGGTATTTTGGACTGGATTGTGGAACACTTATATTTCATATACTTTATTAGTGTTTTATACTACCTGTACAAGACAGTTCAAATACTGGCAAATTCCAGATTATATAACAGTAAATGTACTGGTAAATGTCTTCAGAGTCAAGAACACTTTGTGTACAGTCTGGAGTCAGCACCACAAATGTCAGAGTTAAATCACCAACTAGGTGACCCCATTTCTTCTCCTTTACAGTTCCCATCCTAAATATAGAACTGGGTGCTTCTGAAGTTTAAGTTGTGGAGGTCATAAAGAAGCTGTTCCTTTCCCTTCAGGTCCATCCCACCCTTTGGCCTTTAACAGACCCCACTCTAGTTACACTAATGACCTTTTACTAGTGGATAGGCACGACACTCACGTTATTCATAATGTGAGTGTTTAAGTCAAAAGGTCAAGTGTCTGCAGTCTGGATTAACTAAACATCAAGAAGTGTCGTTTTATAAAGGGTGAATAAAGTTATAGATGAGAATTAAAACTCTATTTATAGAGAAAGGAGATGAACATGGACAGGTACAGATAATTACAGTTTCCAAGTGAACATATTTGTATCTCATGCATCTGTGCAGTTTGTTAAATTGTTGGAATCTGTGCTAAATTATAATGTCAAACATACCCACACAGAAAAAAAAAATGCAACCAGATACTGACTGTAATACATACCAACTGTGGAAACTGGAGTCTGGGTGGGGTAGTGTGCAGGTCCAGCAGTGGCTGGGTAAGAGTTCCCCCCTGGGTACTGGTAACCTGGGTAGCCTCTGAAAATAGTCAAGACATCGAGCTAATGCTTTACATTTTCTATTTTGAAACATTTCAAGAACATATGTGTAACATTCATCCATAAATGTAACTAAGCCTGGTAATAAGAACAATTGTGTGGCACAAGTCAGTGAATAAACTCCACAATCAAACATGTTGAAAACCATTTGGTGTGAAACATACACTGTATATGAGTGTTAGCTGTGGACAATGACTGAGAAGGGCTTAGCAAAAATCTTACCCAGAGTTAGGATTTGGGCCATATGGTGAGACTGCAGGCATGCCAGGCATGTAGGAAGCTGAGGCAGAGAAAGAGAATCAAACAACCAAATCTCAGGACACAAAGGTCAAAAGTTTATTTGATTTTTTTTTGCTCAAACACATAGAACACAAAGAGAGTATCAGCTTCAATAGTGTTTTGCAGTGATATGTGAGCTCCATCTGGTGCCCAAAAAAATAAATGCACTGTTTAAAAAAAATGAGCCAATAATAAGACATTTTTGTGAATCAACAACAGCAGCAATATAAACTTTTTAGATGCTAAACATAATAAACCACTGCCATTTTTTTTTTAAATCAACTGATTAGGCATTCTAAAGACTGTAGTCTGTGGTTCTTAAGAATAGTGTTATACGTTTAAGTTTAATAGGGATGCATACAGTTCATATATTCTTTATGTTGGCACTATGTCACATATGAAAATAGCTATCTGAATCACCATGTATTTCTAGCACTTTTGAAAAAGGCCACAGCTCCTAAGGTTGTCCTGTTTACAACAAATGTGTCTCACTCACAATTAGGGGGTCCAGCTGCTTGAAAGGCTTGGTAGGGGGCTTGTGTGGTGGGACGAGAAAACACAGGGGGCTCCTCTCCAAACACCACAATCATCACCTGAATCAGACCATACAGGTCTGACTGAGGCTGAGAGACAAACAGTGAGAAACAAATTTTATGAATCAAATCAAAAGGCAAGTAAAGAATATCCAGTCATAGAGACTCCTTTAATCCTGCATGCTGAAATGTTGCCTTTTTGTCCATCCAGTCAATTTTTTGAGCTACATTTTAGTATTCAGAAACTCTACTCCCCACACCAAATACTTTTAACACCTTAAACATATTTTTAACATGGACGGAAATGATGCAGCGCGAACACATCAAACTTACATGTTTCCACTCATGTAGATACGGCAGGTAGATCTTGCCATTAGCATCTATGTGCTTGCCAGTTTTGATCATCATAGCGCTGGTTGGTTTGACAAAACATATAGGAGGGTTGTAGGGATAGGTGTCCAGCAGCCACAAACACACTGGAATGTTATAGACGTTACCTACAGAAATCAAACACTGCATTTTTTAAGATATCCTTCATATTCTGTTTTCAAGAGCAGACAGAACATCTAAATGAAATGTATCTGATGCACCTTTGTACATCAAATAAACATTTGAAAAAAACAAAACAAAACACGATCTTGTCCAATTATCAAGCAAGATAAAAAAAAAAAAAAAAAAAACGTTTGCTATACAAACCACTAAAATGGGAAAGTCTGGTTTAGGTTTGACATTTGCACATTTACTAGTTTCTGCAAGCTTTGAAATGATGACTGCTTTAAGAAAAGTGCAGATAATGAAGTAAGTCAGAATGACCACATAAGAGAGAAAATAGGCAAGCGTGTAAACAGAAATGAACAAAACCTGACACTTAACTATGCTCACAAAACACAATGTGAAGGAAAACTTATTTTTAGAGCGTAAGAGAAACAGTCATTACCTCTGTAGCTCACAGGGACAGTTCCTGTCAAGCTCATCAGATCTCTTGTGGAGCCATCATTAAATACTGAAATACAAGCAAATGCATAGTATTGTACATCATGTAACTGAGAGCAGACAATTAAAAACAGCAGATCAATATTATTCTATTTACCATAAGCATCCATGACTGGCTTCAAATCCTTGTACTGGGAGATGACGTTGGTTATCTCACGAACAGTCAGATCTCTGTATTTGTATTGCTGGTCAGTGAGAAGTAGAGGAGACAAAATATATATTGAATATGGACACACAGACACACACACACGTTAATATGATAGCACACTTAAATTTCAGATAAGTTTTGAAATGCAGATGACAAAACTGCTAGTCAAGGTTGTTTGCGTAGGTGGTAATTTTGGAATAGCTTATACTTTTGAGTTGTTTAATTTTGGCCTCTACAATACAAAATGGTAACTTGTGAGATGATTTGTGTTGATTCATTTTATTTCACTCCAATACATATCATAGACCATAAATAGCACAGACTAAAAACAGACACATTACTGTGCATACAACAAGTATCAGAATAAGGAGCACTAAAAAAGTAATCATAAAGATCAGCTTATTTCCATGGTGGACCTTTTGGAAGCATTACATGACCATTTTAATCTCCAAAAGTAATCAAAAACCAAAGTTTGCTGACATAGATAGTTAAGGATATAATATTGTAACTGGTTTTTGATTTTTTTCTGAAGGCCCCTAAACCATGAGTTGGATGTAGAATCAAAGTCTGATTGGACAAAAACAGAGCAGAACATTTTGTTTCCTTTACTGAATTTTTTTTTTCCTATATAAAAATCAAATTTTTAGAATTATCTTTTTAATAGCAGATAGGTAGCCATACTTGTACCTGAAAAATTCTGGTACGAAGTTACTCCTAGGGGCTTTACACTATTAGATGAGCTAACCGAGTTACATTTGACCCACAGGTTTTTAACGTCATTAATTTTTTTGGTTACAAGCAAAAAGACTATTTTCAATCTCCCCCAGATGAAGTGAAAGCTTATTTTTCCTCAAGCCACAGGCTAATAGATTGTACTTCCTGAGACAATTTTAAGTTCAATATCCTTAGGATTTTTTCCTCTAACTACAAGAACAAAATCCTCTGCATAAAGGAAAGGTTCAAAAGACACAGGCTGAGAAATGTCATTAATATACACCACATAACATTTCCAAGGGATAAACTTGAAGAACCACAACTTAATACTACATACCGTCTTCTTTCCAATAAATAGGACTTGAACCACCTTACAGACATACTGTCTACACCTATGGCCTCTAGTTTTGCTTGTAGATTAGAATGATCCACAGTATCAAAAGCCTTTTGAAGGTAAATCATCATACAACATCAGTATAAAAGCCATTATCCATACTACATACACATATCCATACATCTAATTTTATCACAGAGGTAAGAGCAGTATCAGTAGAGTACCCTGGTCTAAAACCAACTGAAATTCATACATTGCCTTTTTGGCAAGTATTTTGTACACCACTGCCAATACAGATACAGGTCTATAGTTACCTTCGAAAATGTGGCCTCACTTTTTTTTAAAAAAGTAACAACTCTGCCGCCTTTAACTCCAGAGACAAGTTAATAACATATTTACATATATATTCTGTAGTTATATAGTTAACTAGATCGAGTTACACACAGATTATTACAAAGTATGTCATAAAAATAATATTTAAGAGACTTTATTATCTTAAACTAGACCAAAAGAGACTGTTTTTGAACAAAACTCGTACCAGGAAATGTTAACCTAGCACCTAACGTTAGCTTATGAGTCCTGTTTGGCACTTGCTAACTTGCTATCGTTTTTCAACAACTAATCCAACAGTCAAACTTACCTTTAGCATTTTCTTTAGCGCACTTTCGTTGACCACTGACATGTTTCTCGGGTGTTTATTTTGACTGTTCTTATTAATAAATGCCAGCTAACGCTAGCTAGCGGAACCTCAGTTAATGCTAGGCTAACGTTAGCCCAGCTTCGGGCCGACTGCAAATAAGAGAATGATTCAGCTACTAGAAGAAACCCTCCAGTCCGGTATCGGAACTGTATCCGTGGTTCACGCGAATACTCAACAAACAGCACAGAAATCTACCAAAAACCTAACGAACAGTTCTAAAAAAAAGAGCTCAAAAAGCAAAAATCGGATGGTCAACAAAAGGAATTTCCGGTAGTCCTCCTTAGTGCTTCCGGTCTGTGACGTGTTCAACACGTCAATAGAAGGTAGACCAATCTATAAATCCACTCATTTAATTAAGTAATAATTATAGTCCATTTTTTTACTTCCTTCCTTCCTAGATGCATATAAACAGCATGTCGTAGTAATTCCATTCAATTAATTTTTTTTTCATATCGTACCAATTCACATTTACAACTGCCCCAAGGCACTTCATACTGCTTACATGAGGTTAAAAAAAACAAGAATTGGATGCACACGTTTGAATTTATTTTGGATTATTTTGGATATCCACACATACAGGCTCAAATATATACATATACTCACTTAAATATTTTAATAAGTGGTGCTGAATGGAGAAGGGCAAAGGCCTATTAACTTCCCATTAGTGATCATGTTTAACTACAGGGATAGTTTCTCTTTGCCAACATTAAAATAATTTGTTTGACAGCACTCATGGGATTGTGCAATACTCAGAAAAATGGAAAAGCCCAAGGAACTCAGTGAAAATCTAACAAGGAGAATTGTAGATCTGCACAAGTTGGGAAGGTCTCTTGGAGCTATAAAAACTGCACCATTTCAAGCAGGGTGACACGGTGACCATGCTCTGGGGCTGCTTTGCTGCCAGTGGTACATTCCACAAAGTGGATGGAATAATGAAGAAGGATGACTACCTCCAAATTCTTCAGCTTCACTTCAAATCAACAGACAACCCTAACCCTAACCCTTAGACAGTGTTTGGTGTTCCAACATGGCAATGGTCCCAAACACTGTTTTTGGAATGGGTAAAGCAGACTAACATTACGCTTCTGCCAAGAAGAGCAGTCAAATATTCATCCAGAATTATGCCAGAACCTTGTTAATGGCTACCATCTGGTCGAGGTGCAACTTGCTAAGGAATATTTAACCAAATATTAGTGGGGGGTGTGTGTATATATTTTAGCATGCACGCATGCTCTTTAAGCCTGTGTGGAATAGAGAAAATCCAAAAAAAATTCAGACTTGTGCACCCAATTATTGTTTTTTTAAAGACTTTGAGGATGTATGCTGTACAAGCATTTCACCCTGGAAAAAGAACCGGTCAAATAAATCAAAGCCCAAAATTACCATGACCAAATTAAACATCTGACCATAACTGTATGCATTGTCCCACCACGTCACCTGCAATCATCAATCACACATTTAGCCAGTATATATATCCTTTAGGAGAACAAGGAAGACATATGCTACTATATAAATGCAGCCATTTATGGTTGAAAGGAAAATTGCTATATTATATATTTTTGTGCAAATCTTTCCTTAGTGAAGCACAATTTTATTGAGAGTTATTCCAACAATAATAAAAAGTAAATACAGGTTTAACATGGCTATTTATTTACAATAACAGCATAAATCAGTCAGTTGCATTTCAAAGTCAATCAGTGTCTTTAGTATATGTACAAACTGGCTGACACTAATGAAAAAAAGCTTAATAGGTTGTTGGACGAGGTAGCTTTTTTCTCTATTTTATGTCAGTTTGTTGAATAAGACTCAGCCTTCTATAAAACCATTCTTTGGAGGACAGCGCCTGTCTAAAGTCCAAACACAGTCCACTAAATGTAGGTGCAGATAAGCAACATCTTTATGAGTGACTTGTTAAGCAATGAAGTCTGTTAAAAAAGTTCATTACTGCCACACACATTGATATGTTTTCACTGGGTGCTAATTTGCGAATCATTTGAAAAATGGATATTCGGCGTGTTGTTTCATGTCTGAAAGCACAATCAATGAATATTGTATGACACTGTATGGGATTTAAAATGAACAAACAAAAAAACAAACAATTTTTTTTCACAAATACTAACAATTTGTTTCATTTTTTTGCTGAAAGGGTTGTCCGTCTTCTCTGGTTAAAGACAGATATGAACTCCCATCTGTGTCTGTAATTACTTCTGCTTGTCTGTGGAACTGCAGCCGACCTAAAATAAAACAAATGTATATATATATATAATTAATCAAATAACAAACATGTCAGACATTCAGACAATTTTCAGCTCTCAATCACTCAGCTATGACTGATTCACCCTCAATCAGGTGTGGCCTAGACTCTTGGCTCTAATTTATCAGCATCAGCTAGGGCACAGATGTTTTGAAACAATGTGGCAGCTTCCTTTCTGCTTGTTTGAGCTACTTACAGGAGGCTTGCTCAGGCTCTGGATGACGCTTCATACATACAGGAGGGAGTTCACCAAACGTGGCAACCATCACCTGCAGCAGGCTTGTTAGGTCACACTCGTGCTAATAAAAGAAGGAAAATGTCTCATTTATGTGCTCTGTGCCATTGCCCAAAATCATCCCCTGACAAACACGGAGCTTCATCAAAAACACGATATTGCTTCAATTCTCACATTCTTCCACTCTTGCAGATAAGGCAGCAGGATTTCACCATTGCTGGAGATGTACTGTCCTGTGATGATCATCATGTCTTGTGTGGGTTTGAGATAGCAGATGGGAGCAGTTTGGGGGTAGCTTTCCTCAATCCACAGGCAAATGGGTATGTTGTATGTAGTATCTTGTATAATGACAAAGGGAAAAACTTTAAAATCAGAGACAATCTTCATGATTCTGTTCTGATCTGTTTTCACAGAGAGCAAAATGAAAAGTTAACATTACTGTTAATCATGACGGGGATGGTTCCAGTTAGACTCATCAGTTTCTTTGTGGTTCCATTATTGTAAACTGTACAAAATACAAGAAAAGCAGTGTCAGAATACAAGGTTCACTTTCCACCATATTGAGGAAGTTCAGCAGCATCAGACTGTGATATCTTGACCCTTACCGTATTTATCCATTACGGGCACAAGGTTTCTGAAGTAAGTTAACGCCAGATTTATTTCATGGGCCACATGCTTCTGAAAATATGCCTTCAAAACACATAAAATCAAGAATAAAAAAGGGAAAAGCCTAACACTGGAAAAATCTTTACATAAACTCACACCCACCGATCCAGTCCAATAACAGAAACATTCCTTACCTTGGGAAGCATTCTCTTAATTGCATCTTCAGAGTATGACATGATTGAAGTTTCTCTGAGAAGAAAATGTCACCTTGTATTTTTTTGATCAACAACGCTCACCGACCCGTGACTGTGTGCCTGTCTTGGCTCTTCGAGAAGCTCTTATCTTTTATGACCCTTGAAAGGCAGGAAGAGAAAGTATGCAAATCATCTGCACTAAAAACCAATAAGTAGGTTACATGGCTTAAAGACGAGGCATAAAAACATGTCATGATTTGGGCCACGAGTTACTATTAGACTCAATCTGCTAATTTTCTCTTCCTGTGCTCTCCATAATGATTATTGCATGAATTTATAATCACTGTCAAACAAATCATTTCATTGATACCATATGGGTGACTATGGCATTAACATAAATAACATCAATACCAGCAGTGATAGAATGCAAATGTATTCCAAATTCTCTGCTTTAGCTGATTCTAATGGAATCTTGTGGATTAACTATTACAGTTACCTTTAACTCATGTAAAATTGGGGAATATGTAATGTAATTTTCTTTTACCATACGGTGTTCCTTGTTTACTTCCTCCTTTTTTTCAGATGCTGGAAGCGACTAAAACACATAATTTGGTTTGGCAGATCTTTATGTTGGATGTCCTTCCTGACATACCCCCCAAAAGGGTCACCTCCCAGTTTTCATTAATTAACACAGAGATCTTTCACTTGTTGCAAAAATGTGTAATAACCTGTTTTTAATATCCCATTTTTTGCTCTTTAGGACAGTAAGATGTTTCATTAAGTTTAGAGAAATTAAAATATTGCATTTCTGTTCACTTGTGCAATCTAAAGGTTGTTGTAAATGCAGCGTTTTAAAAGTTGTGTGTAAACACAGGGTTTATGATTGACCTTTGAACCCCTCATCAGAGTTGTATTTTCTCATATTATTTAGGCTGCATGCTATTCTACATTATGATCCTTCCTTAGAGGCAGGAAAATATAAAATATTTGTCAAGAACATCTATATATGTCATCAACTTTTATGATGTGAAAAAAGCAATAATTACTTTTTGTTTTTTAAACAAATACCCGTCCCAGTTACTTCACAGCATGATGCACGCAATGGCCTGCAGGGGGAAGCAAATTTCAAACTTTAGACGATAAAAGTTTGGTGCCAGGTGGACCGAGACAGTTTCATCTTGACATCTTTATTCCTGTCCTGCAATACATTTGCCACATTTTCAAAGAGTAAATACATCTTAAATAGCTAAACAGTTGACATTTTCACAAAATCCATCCACGCGTCCATTCCACAGTTTGCAAGGGGAGAAACAAGCCCTTGAGCCCACTGAATCCTTGTGCAAAACCCCCAATGGTCCTTTAAGTCTTTGTCATGCTCGCCAGGTTTTCAGACACGTATACTGGTGGTTTACCGGCTGAATATTGCGACAACATGATGCTTTTCTGATGCAATGGTAATCTGAATGCATAGATTTGTGAAATTCGATGGTATTATTATCACGGATGTACGGTTTAAAGATTAACAAGGATACCACAAGGACTGTAATTACATACTACAAACTCCACACTCCTTTTCCATTAAAATGTCTGAGTACAGTGGATAAAAAATAAAAGTTGGCTACAACACAGCCAAACGTGGGGCCCCAAGGATTATCCCTCAAATAATGTCAGCAATATAAATTCTAAAAACAAGGCTTCTTTCAAACAATATCAAGAGACTCAAACACATTCACAGTTCACATTCTTCCTCCAAGCAGAGAAAAGAACAGATAACTTGACCACCATCATCCAGATGGTAATCGGACTGGTCATCTTTCTGTACGCAATGGTGGGAGTGAAAGAGAGTTATTTTACCTGTACAAAATCAATTAAGTCAAAAATGAAAGAGGACAATGGCCACGTTTGTTATCTTTCACAGACAACATCAGAGGTTTGCATTTGAAGCCTGGTGCCATAACTGACTTATAGTGTTTAGTACATCTCAATACATACCCAATTCAGTGAACTCCTGTAATCTAGATATAATCTGTGGTAAACGCAACAATTCTGTGGAATTACTATCACATGTTCCAAAGTAATGGGCTCTGAAATGTCATGAATATTTGATTATGACAAATTGGCTTATGCTGGGTTCTCTCTAAAGTTCGTTACTACAGAAAAGCCAGTCTGTGTAGTGTTTTTAGGGACTTGTCTTTCAAATTCTGTACAGCGCATGTCTAAAGTCAACACACTTGTGTATTTTTTTTTTTTTTTTTTTTTTGCTGTTGCACATGTAGTCAAACAAACAATACAGCAAACTGAACAGATAACCATCTCTGGTAGATTTTGCTGCATACATGAGGTACAAACTAGCTAACAGATAAGGCAAAGTAAACACAGATCGGCCTTTAATTCGGGCAGCAACTTAATATAATGGAGCGCGCAAGCCTGTCTGCAATAAGAAACACAAACCAATGCACTCCCATAACCCACTACTCAACACCTGTTACACACAATAGTCCCACATATACAGTAAATATGGTTCTGACATGACTAGCACCTGGCTTGATATTGTTCCTTTGAAAAGCTGAAAGTGGCAGATAAAGCGGAGCAGTGTGAGGATAGCCCGCTGTGTGGAAAAACTGAAGTTTTACTCTGAGGCAGGACTTGTGCATTACACTTTGCAAAACTAACTTGTGACATCCCTTAACCCTGGTTTCCTGGACTGATAAATATCCTCCTGGACACCAATTCCTGAGCCTTATTGTCCACAAGGAGTGATTCTTGCAATCTAAAAATAGCTGTTATTATCGTGTAGTAAACAACAGTTGTACACAGTTACTGAAATGAAATGCAGGGGGAAAAAAATCAACTGGCTGTCAACTTTAGGGTATTTATCCCATTCTACAGGCAACCTATCCTGCTTTTGCAACTGCAAAGATAACAACAACTACATTTTCATGCACTGTACCTCCCGTTCTTTAACAAAAGTAAAACAGAAAAATAAGTAGTCATGACAGAGGGTTTATTCCCAATACTTTGTAATTTGGAAAGTAAATTATTCTATTGCACCAGAATCTACGTACACTAATCGTTACTATTATTATTCCACAAGACAACTTGCAATGAACTTCAGTAAAGAGAAGGCAGCTGCATTCTGGGAAGCCATCTATCTATATATTCTCCATTCAAGATATCTAGTCCAAAAGGAACTTGAACTACCTCAGGCAGGGCAACAAAAATGCCAAACCAGTCGCCAGCTGAAATAAACACTTTCAAAACTGCCAATCACAAATAAATGTTCCATATCAAATACAGGTAGGCTAATTGTTAAACAACAACAAAAAAAGATTACAGTCTTTCCCAAGTTAGCCTCCACCCCCCTTTACCCAGGAGAGCAAAGGGATTTCATTGCCATTCAAAAGAAACCAAAGGCAGGTAGAGTGAAGCAGGAATGGGGTGGGATAGCATGAGAGATGTTGGGTTAAGTGAATGTCCATTCCAGTCCTTTCCATTGAAGTCAGTCAGTCTTTCCAGCAGCTAGGTGAGGGGGAGGGAGTGGAATTAGGCTTTCAAGGAGGGTGGAGGTGAGATACCCCCCCCATAACCAGTGTTGAGACTGAAAACAATAAGTTAATATGAAAATTGTAGAGCTACCCAGCGATGCCACATTTCAGTTGACAAAGAGTCATTAGTGGTGTTGCTCACAGGTCGATGTGGACCAACAAAAAAGAAGGGACCAGACCAGGCTAGTTCGGCTAGTCACTTAGGCAACACTCCAATATTCTCCTTTCCGCATAAGTCTATAGTTCAGTCAGCCCTGGTGGTTTCTGTCAGAGCTTTTGCTTCAATCATCTTCTTTTGTTGGAAAAGTTTATGTTTCATCATTGAGTTGTTTCATCTTTCAGTCCGTAAGTCCATGCTGCCACTTCGCACTGTAGCATTTCTCCTCAACGTGTAGCAGTGAGCTGGGAAAGAAAAAGACACAGGACACAATTTAAGTTTTAAACCACAATTTTTTCACATTTTCTTTTTCTTACAATGAGCCATCATCTAAACAGACACACGGGTGCTCAACAATTAATGGTGAAACCAGCATAAAGTGTCATATCAGGGCTTTGGGCTGCCTTGATCTCCAAGTCCCTGGAGCGCTACTTGTAGGGTGAACATTATTTTTCAAAATATATTCCCTCAATTTGTGATTTGACTATAGTGCTGTCTAACACAGAAGTCCAAGATCTCCCATACATGTTCAATTACATAATTTTCATCCTCAAACCAATCAGAGGCTGCTTGTATCCTATGGATGGGGGACTGGAAGAGGCCATCTCTCACAAGGATAGAAATATTACATCACAAGATAAAGGTCCTTCTAAAGGTAAACCCTCCCCCACAGCTAATGAATCCCATTACTCCATATAGTCGCAATCCAGCGTATCAAACTGATTTGGTGACCATCACAGTGTATGTCATTCCTCACCTGCATCACGATACCACACAGCGACAGCTCATACAGTCCTGACCGCTCTCATCAGGCGGGTTCAACTTCCTCAGCTTATGCTGCCTGATCTCTCTAACCAGTGTGTAGAAGGCGTCCTCTACTCCCTTTAAAGACACACAAACACACAGAAAGGTTACAGAAAAATCTAGGCACTTAAAAGAACCACTTATAAGTCAAGTATATTAAATGTACGGCTTATAACTGACAGAAACCTTTTAGGTGTACTCACCGCTTGGCAACATTACCATGACAACCTTAATCATTGCCAACACTGCGAATTATTAAAAATGTCAAGAAATCGCGATGACTAAAAAGACTACATTACTTTACTCCTTGCATTTCCTTTTGAGTGACAGACATTCTGCAGGTACAGCGATGAATGCGAGCCTGTATGTACCTACATAATGTGTCACAGTGAGTCACGGACAGTGGGAGCTGTGAGGCAACTGGTCCTTATGAGGCCTTCCGAATACTGTAGTTCTGTTCTCAAGCCAAGGTAACCTGGCTATGAGTCACTGCCTGCAGCATAATAAAATGTTCCCAGCAACACAAATCACATCATAGCGCATGGTCTGCTGTATGATGTGCATGAATATGCTTGCAAGATGTGAAATTTCAGAGCCAAATAGGAACACTGATATAACTTGCAGATAACATAATGATGCAGCAAAATTAGGATTGAAGGCAAACTTAAGGACTCAAACCCCAAATAAAGAGGCAGGACAGGAGAGAAGGGTTATTCAGCAGAAAAGCTTTATGTTGGTTTGTACTTCGTGTAAACTGCTTACCTGTCGTGTTTTGGCAGAGGTCTCGATGTAGGGGATGCCATAGGAGCGAGCGAGCTCCTGGGCTTGCCTTGTGTCCACCGTGCGTGCGGGGAGGTCACATTTGTTTCCCACAAGCACCATGGGGACATCATCCGAGTCTTTCACACGTTTAATCTGTTCTCTGCATTGTAAAACAAGAAAATTGCACATTTAGTTTTTACTTAGTTTACAATTTTTTTTTTCTGCCTTGACACATCCAAGCACTATTTAGCCACAGTAACACATCTGTTGTCTGAGATCCTCCCAGCATCATCACCAACAGCAGCTCCACCTCTGGAGAACCAGCCACCCAGGGAACTTTAGGACCCAGAGGAAGACCCAGGGCCTACCGGTGCTGGGCTGTACTGCACTGCTGAAGGAGGGAGGTGGAGAGGAAGAGAGGGAGGGTGGGTGGACAACAGGCAGGCGGCAAACAGCATTACCTCATCACTACAGCAGCAAGTGCCAAACGCCATGCAGCCAGGGGGAACTGAGTGAGAGGGTCAGATCACTCCATCAGCTTAGCCTTTCTTCTCAACCGGCCCCAGTATAGCCTCCCTTCCTACAGTTAGCCAAAGCCATCTGCAGTCACTACTGCTAATGGCAATTATGACCACACTTGCTGAGTTTTGATGTCACAGCAAACATGCTACCCCGTTTAGACCGCTGACTGTATATTTGCTGGTGAGGCAAGTGCTTAAAGTTAATGGGTTAAGGACATACATTGTTCTTAACTTGGTGTTTTTACACATGGTATAACACTGCTACGCCATGTAGTGCCAGTAGATGCCAAAAGTTGTTTTTTTTTTAAAAATATCACAAAATATCCATGCCTTTAAATACAGACAGCAGATGTATAAATAACTCAAAAGCTTTAACTGGACACTGAACCAAAGATCACTGCATGCCTTCACAAGTAGCAGAATGGTTTCACAGCAGTTATGTTAAAGCAGTTTCCCAAAAAGCTGAGTTGCAATGGCAACAGGCCAAACAAATGTGTGCGTTTAATACACTTACACACCCTGCAAAACCGTAGCTTAAAATGTAGCCTCTTTTAATTGCCACATGCAAGACCCGCGAGTGGGTATCTAATGTGATGAGAAATCCAAAATCTGGCAAAGAGAGAAAACGCTGTCACTTCCAGCTGAAACTCTCACCCCTCCCTTTCTCCTTCCCTGTCCTTGGGAGCGCTACCTCTCCCTGCTCCTCTAATTGAGTCAGGATCGATTTCATTGGCATCCTGCTGTAAGCCTCCAGTTGGGAGCTAAGCTTTCTTTAGCCGTGTTAAATGCTACAGCATGACATCACCAACTACTGCAGAGAGCTGGCACACACACACATATATAAACCTCTTTCGCTCCAGACCCCACGGGAGTCCCTGTAACACACACACTGCATATGCACATCCAGCGAAGCGAAGACGAACGCTAACAGAAATGATTTTGTGTCAAAGCTCCACCGCAACCTTTGATCTGGCCAAGAAATACAGACATGCACGTTTGCCAGTTCTCTTTCTTTGCATTACTTTAGGCACACCTGTACTGGTGAATGTCTTCGAAAGACTTGGTATTGTTGATGGCGAAGACACATAGGAAGCCCTCCCCCGTCCTCATGTACTGATCCCTCATGGCGCTGTACTCCTCCTGACCTGCAGTGTCCAGGATGTCCAACAGGCAGGTCTCCCCGTCTATCACCACCTGCTTCCTGTATGAGTCCTGCAGGAAAAAGAGAGAAACGCCCACTTTTAGAGAAGTGGTAAAGATAACTGACAGTTCAGGTGGGCTTTAATGCAAAGGGTTGTCCGTTACTGATGATGTCACAGGACACAGACTGGTTGACTGTAATCAACTTAAGTTACTTTTGTTAAATTCCCTGCTCATCTTCAGGTCAAGTGAAAATCAAGAGATCAGAGGAGCAGGGTATCAGAGCCAATGTTTAGCCTTCCAACATGCAGTCACAAAAACATGGAGTGCTGTCCCTTTGTTTGTTAGAGCATAGGGGCCAGGAATGCAAATACACAAAAAGGACATTGTCTGGCCAGAGGCAGGCGTGGTGAGAAAGAGAGGGATAGAGTGGAGACAGAGAGGGAGAAAAAGAGAGAAAAGAGAGCAGAAAACATTCTCACTGGCCTTCCTCTTCTCTGTGCGAGATCTACCAGTGTCTTCTTTTCAGGAAAATATAGAATAAAAGGTGGAGAAATGGGGTTTTTTTTTTCTTACAGCAAAATTATGGATTTCTTTCAAGTCTGGTGATTTGGAGAATTGCCACAGCAATTAATTAAAGTAACTTGGTTTAGACTGTGGGCATGGACATTTATATAAAACACCTAATTACACAAAGACTGCACTACCATTTTAAAAAGTGCTGCAGAACCACACAACAATTCAAGGGGAAATAATTCATTTTTTAAATAATATGATTAGACTGTCACATTTCCTCTAAGATGACTGCCAGCGGGATAATGTACAGAACAAGAAGCAAGTCATACCTCTATGGTGGGGTCATATTCATCCACAAAGTGGTTCTGGATCAGCTGGATGGTGAGTGCACTCTTGCCCACACCTCCAGCTCCCACCACCACCAGCTTATACTCCGTCATGTTTGCCGCTGCAGCTCAACCACACGCTCACGCCGCTGCTGGAGAAAGGAAAAGGTGGAGGTTAGCACACTGACCAAAATAAACGTGACACCGAGTTTTGACAAGCACCGCGCAGCTATGGCACGTCTGTCAATCTGTGGTACAGACAAAACATATGACAATACCATTAATGCCCATTGGTGAGAAACATGAGTGGTTCGTGTATGCTGAAGAGTGTCCGCGTGTGTATGCAGTGGGGCTGTGGTTGAGACCCTCAAAGGGGAATGTGAAAAATGTGCTGAAGGTACTCAATGTTCCAATCCTCTCCCGCTCAGTGTGAGCAGCAGAAAGTGTGCATGAGAGGGAGCAAGAGAGAAAAAGGAGGGGCATCACACTGGCAGATAGATCCTTATCACGCAGGGTTTCGATTACTCAGGTCAACCTCTGAATACACGGCGACAAAAATAAATAAATAAATAAATGAAGTAATCAAAACTGCTCCATTGTTTCATTTTAACAACGAGGTAAATCACTATTCACTAGACTGTTGTCGTGAAGCATTTCTTGTTGATTCGCTCTACAGCGGTCCATCCAGGAGAGACCTGCAAGGGGATTTTATGACTCCAGGTGTGCCTGCAGTTGCCCCCCCACGGACCCACTGAACCCACTTAATAGGTCTAGTCCATGTAACAGGTTCAAGCTGACCATAAATCAAGGCATATTATTAAAGAAACATACAAGTCTCTTGAGGACACATAAGTGATGTGCATTTTCTGTTACCTGAAACTTGCACACAATGCAGGTAAAGACGGCCTTTAGGAGAAATGATTAGGCCTACTCCAAATTATCCAAATATTAACTGGACTTTTTCCAGCGTAATAGACATTTCTTTGTGGTTTGACAGATAAGAAGCAGACACATACACATAGTGGTTTTTAGTCTAGGTGTGCTCAAAATATAACTGATTTAACTTTCAAGTATGTGTCTTGGTACTGGCTTGTGTCTGTACACATATACAATACTATATGTATATCTGTGTACAGACACAAGCCAGTACAAAGACACACACACACACACAAAGATCTCCTGACATCATCCCCCACCACACCATTGCCGGTCAGTAAAATACCAGTGTTAAAGAGAAAGTAGTCATATGGGTGTTTCCGTTATGTTCTGTGGCACAGTGTGACTCATCTTATGGCCAGTTTATCACAAAGTTACCAAATCCGTGATCTAGAAATGACTTAATATCTGCTAAGTCAGAGTCAGACATGGCATGACATGAACCTGTTGTGTACATTTTATAACATTAAATCAGCTACAAACCTATGACTAACCACAAATAAAGTCTGCTGGAGGTCCATAGCAGCTACAGGACTGTACTGTGGTTACAGTTTGACATCATACTAATAATGCGCGGTATAATAATGGTGTCATATCTGGTTATAGACCTCAGAGGGAAATAACAGAACCCCTGCCACCTGGTAGAAAGCAATGGCTCTTAACAGCAGCACAGTTTCACTTTCTGTTTGACAATTTAGACCAAAAACTCACCTTTAAGTAATACAAAATAACAAAGTCTCAGTTGCCACAATTGTACAATGCAACAAATGAAAAGTATATGTATTATGAATTTCCTCTTTTTCTACCACGTATGTGATTATAGATTGCTGAGGACTCATATTAAATATGGTCAAAGTTTTAAAAAAGTAATCAATGTGAGCCAAAAGCTCGAGCTTCACACTGCTCTAAATGCTGGGTTTCATACTGTTCTTTTTTTTTAAATACTCTTAGTTCTTTATTATAATCAGTGAGAGGGGATATGCTTAATATTGGTTATTTCAGGCACATAGTTTTCTGGCTGTGAGCACAGCAGCTCCCCTCACCTGCTGTTCAAACATTGTGTTTGGGAGGAGCAGACAATCGGAAGAAAGCTTCAAGGGAGGGTGACCCTAAAGGGAGAGCAGCTGAAACAGCCTGTTTCAGACGGTGGATGATGAACTGAGGGGCTCCATGAAATAAATAAGAATTACTTTGAACTGTGAATAATGCAAAACAACTTTAATCAAGTCCTAGAATAAAAAGTATTCAAGGTGGAACTTAGCATATTATAGGCCTCCTTTAAGAAAACAGCTGACTAATGACACTAACTTAAAAATGACATCAGAGTATCGTTATGCTGTCACACTTTTTATGTACATCTGCCCCACCCTGGCACCCCGGGTAACCTTAAATGTCTCATCCTCAAAAGTTTTTACTCGTGTCTCATATTACAGATGAAGCCATTTAGCATAAAAGACGGGCACATGGGGTTAAACATCTCCACATGCTCATTAATAGTGTCTCACTTTGCTGAATGGTCCTGAAGAGGAAAATCATTAACCTGCACCACCTGCTGCAGTGTATAATCAATCTGTCAGGATTTCACGAGCGCCACAGTTCACATATGCTCTTTTACCTTCCTCAGGGAACCGTATGTCATCCCTCACATAAAACGCACTCTGTGTTATAGCCGCTACACAAACTACTTGCGCACTAAAGAGTGTAAACATCAGGGATTCAGTTGACCTGAGCAGAAAACACTCACACCCTCTCTCTTGTGCTTTAACTCCCAAAGGAATTAAAGCACAAGAGAGAGCTGGAGTGTATCTTAAGCTCGTATAAAGAGAGAAGTAACAGGTGACGTGTCATAAACACAGCCTGTGGGCAGTTCAAGAACTGGACAAGACACAGAATTTCAAAGGAAAACAAAACTTATAAGGCTAATTTAGCTGTGGAGAGGAAAAATAACAGACATTCTATATTTATCTCTGGGTGTGGCGTTGTATTAATAGAATCTGCATGCAGCTCTGAAAAGAAAAAACAGAAACTGTTTGGGTTATTTGTGTCTGAGTGTGTGCCTGCGCTGTCGGGGCAGACCAAGATTAGCCAAGAGTGAAATGATGTTAATGATTGAGAGACAAGCAGACTTGCTAAGTTGAGGACACAGTCATTTAGCTGCACTCGTTCAATCACTGAGATATGCAGACAGACACACACACACACACACACACACACGCTCTTGCACCACATCCTTCATCTCGAAAGCCACTGCTTCACCTTAATGAAACAGGTAGCTCTGAGAACCTTCGCCATTATCAACAATGACCTCCTTGTCAAAACACCCTCACTGCTATAATTCTGAAGCACAACAGGAAAGGAATTATACTGACCCCTCAAACTTGTGGTTAAACATTTAGCTTCCTTTTCCCTCAGTGTAAATAAATCAGCCTGGTACACAGTGCAGCCTGCCCTGGCTGCACTACAGAGACTGTGGTAGAGCAGCAGAGCCAGCCTAGCTCCTCAGAGCCCCCTCTAACCAAATAAACAGCAGCTGTGTGAAGAACAGAGACTGGGGCAGACAGACGCTGGAGCACCTTTGGCTACTGAAGCTCCAGACAGGGCAAAGATCGACATAAGGACTCATCGGCAACTATTTAACGTTTAGTTTAGGCGAACAGCGCGCAGAAACAGCGTGGACACACAATAAAATGTTAAATTAAAGGCGGGTCTTTCAGATCAAAGACAGTAGATTTGATTTTTCCAATTCACTAAAACACACTATGACAAATTTGCCATCATAAATAATGACACACTTGATGACCACAGGCGAATACTAAACCATACTCTTGGTCAGCAAGCCTTGAATGCTCCACAGATTCACATTATCGTTACTCAGGGATTAATCAGTTGCATATGCATCAATATGGCAGTACTAACACTAACACTAAATACACTATCATACACGGTTCTCCAACCTTTAGCACAGTTGGTTAGAGTATTTCTTCTATATTACCAGATCTCAAGTGTACACCTGCCAAGCCAGTGATATTTACAGCCTAAAAATGCAAATTCAACACATCCATGCACCGCTACTGGGAGTCCAGAGGAAGGAAAGCAGACAGCCGTCTTCTCTCAAACTAGGCCATGTCAGCTCCTGATTAATAATCCACATATACATATGGAGATGAATAGCAAAAATCAATCACTGACACAGACATTGTCGTGTTTCTACAGCCACTTGTTGTCAGGAGGGGCTCATACTGAGCGGGCCTTTGTGTGGATAGAGAGGAGAGACGAGGACACAACCTCTGGAGGTCAAAATCATCAGCGCTTGCATCAATTTCATCCACACACAGGGACTAAGCAAAAGAACGTTTTGTCTAAGCCTTTCTGTCCTCTGCACACAGATGGGTATGCTGCTCCCGTAGCTGTATCGCACACAATAGATCCTCATCTTCTCCTCTGCAATCCTGATTTTCATATTCTAGTGGAGTTAGTGTCAGATTATGGTTAAACTGTGCAATCCTTATTTGCATAGATGTAAAAACATGCATTTGTGATATGGTAACGGTCTGTTTCTCTTTTTTACACATTGTGCATATGTGACAGAAATAATGATCCTATAGCAGGCAGACTTGTGTTAGTCAATCAAGAAGGAAGAGTCATAAATCTGCCACAGCTGTCACACAGTCTGTCCATTCCAAACTTCCCAAAACCTTTGTAGAGCTGCTCTCTAATATGATCAAGGGCCACTATTTAGCATGTTTGAGTTTAGGGTTATTTATAGTACACCACCACCAGTCTGAAATTAACAGTTCATTTTGAAACCCTAGAGCCTCGCCTGGACCAAAAGGATAATCTTACATGACAGCTTACGGAGGGTGCAAGCAAAGAGCAGCGATCGAGATGGTAGCAGGAGAGTTCATTGGCGAGGGAGGGAGAAGACTACTCTCTCTCTATATGCCAGCGGCCTAACAAACATGGAAGGGAAGGGTATAACGACAAACTGAAAAATATTAACAATAATGAAAATCCTCCAAGCCAAACTTCATCACATCTTTTCCATCATCCCAACACACATGATGCAAGAGGCAAGGCACATGGATGACCACCTTCCTCAACATGCACTCTGGTCTCCATGTAAGTGCTTAATTGGTTAAAGGATCCATACTGGCAGAGCCACAAGCCCACTGCAGAGATAACAGATTTTTAATGGAGCGATGATGGTAAGGAGACCCTCTCTAGGGAGGTGTCACGGTCAAATACTGAGACTCCAAGACCCATCCTAAAGTCTCGATAGCCCATCCCACCCTGCCACCGCTTTCCAATGACATCACTCTTCTAAACAGCATCCAAACAGTAAGTGTTGACCAGCAGCTCAGGAACAAAGCACTATTCTGCTCTCAGGCCAGTGAAACACAACTAAGTGAGGGCTTGGTTCAAATTTGATTAAGTCTGTCAATCCAAAAGGGAGTCAAACTGACTATAACATAGTCAGGATTTACTTTAATTTCTTCTCAAGAATTTAAAGACACAGTAAATATTAAAACTGAATTTTGTTCCTTTAAACAAGTCTTCCTGCAATGTCTATTTTTTATATATAAAGTGGCCTTTTTGCTGTTCTGAAAGACACTAGAGTCTAAGTGACCTTTTCCCTACTGGGTCATCCTTTTAGTTTGTAGGACAGGCTGAGACAGTGGAGGCTGCAGCAGAGATAAAAAGGCCAGCTGACTTCCACACAAAGGCCTGCCAGTTAGAGGAGCCACAAGGGTTATCATTAAACACCAAACACCCCAAAACCACAAAAGTTGACTCTGGGTGAATTTCATCAAGTTGTTTTAGTTTGTGAGGCAATGCGAAAGAATAGAAACTACCTTGTGGGTCACATAAACATAACTTCCAGTCAACCTAGAGAGGATTCCACCCTCTGTCCATTTAGCTTTTCAAAGAAAAAAAAAAACACAATTAAGTTAAACTCCCTTGGGATTATTTGCTTAATAATGAATCAGGAGAAAGACTGTGACTCAAAAACCAAACCACACACAGAAACCTATCTAGAGCCCTTCTTAAGCCTCGAGTAAAATGCAGCAGGAGAAGCTGTCATTAGTAAAATCTCAGTTTCTAGGAGAGTCACACTTACTGCTTGGCTGTATAAAGGCTTCAAAGAAAAAGAAGACACATTCACCTCACACCTCAATCGCTGGACCACCTCCAGCTGTTTTCCAGTTGCCTTAACTGCTGCCTTGCCAAAATGCTGCAGACACTAACGCCGATATTTACTCACACAGAACCTCCTTCTCATAATCATATAGACTGATGCGCGTTCACTTGCATGATTATGACTTTCATAGAAAATACTTTGGTCAGCAAATGTGATGATGTGGTAGATAAAAAAAGAATAGTGAAACTGCGTTTTAAAAAAAAAACCCAAATAAACACAAGAGTGAAACACTTTCTGTTGTATTTCCTAAAAGGGCACTCACTTCAGTGTTTGATACTACTTTGAATGCTGAATGCATTTAAGTCAGCTTGGGGTAGGTAAACTGTTTGCTGTCCAATAGCTCCCATGGCCATTCTTTAAGTGATTAGTGCTACCTTTTCCATCTATTTCATCTTACTTGCCATTTTTATTAGATGTGAGAGTTGAAATGATCATCTCTGTAAATGCCTTGTAATGGAATCTCACTTCCGCAGTAATAGGCTTTATTCAGTGTGACGGGGCGTCACCCCAGTTGTCTCTGACGCCACTATCGAGACCAGCAACATCACAGCCTGCTCCAGTCTTTTCCTCACAATACAAGCGACAGAAGTAAATTTGCATCTATTGCAATGTACATTTCAATGCCTTCGGTTTCTCTTTCAAAGTGAGATGAAGGGGGAAATCCAGGAGGGTCATGTTATCCCTTTATAACCAAGTTTTAACACCCAAACTCAAGGTAGACTGCTTATCAAAATACATAATTGGCTTAACACACTCAGGGCAAGGCAAAATTCATTTTATGCCGGCAGGGTTAGAAGAAAGCTGAGTTATTCGCAGGATAACAGTCAAGCTCGCCGGGTGTGTATTAAAATGTTATGATAGCTAGCTAACGTGTTTTCTATAAAGGACCGCAATCTCCAGCAGTGCCCAAAATACAGAAAGCACCTCAGAGAAGACATATTTCTCGGAATAAAACGACATTTTTCGTACGCAGGGATGTGTACAGTACACTTACAACAAGCAGGGGTCTACTGGCGACAGGAGCGACGTTTCTACCGGAGAGGAAGAAGAAATCTTTCAATTGTTTTGCTTCTCAGCTGAAATCGGGGGGAAAAAAATGTTCCGGGTCTCCTTCCCGCTGTCTTCAGGTATCTGCGTCCGATTCAATGTAAGAAACTAATTTTCAGTAGCTAAACTGCACCAAGGCATTCATTGGTCCTGGGTCCTATAATGTGACCGCGTTGAACAATGTGCTTCCAGAGAGAGAGCGAAGGGGATGAGGAGTGGAGTGCCCACGCCCAGCTCTATCAAACATAGATCCGCCCCGGTTACCGAGCATGTTACCGTGGCGTTCTCGTGCTGTCGGAAATATGGCAACTCCGCTGTGAAGGCCACTGGACCTGCGGTTTTATACACAAAATCCGAGGATTTAAAAGAGGCACGTAAATCTGAATTCATGAAAAAAAAAAAACGTGAAAGTGATGAATGCCAACTTAATTTGTCTGATAGCCAGATTTAATACTACAATCCAAACTTCCCCCAGCATAACCCTTCGCCACTGAGAAAACTAACTACCAACCAAACCTCTGTTTAAACATAATAATAAAAAAACAGCTGACTGGCATTGTTTTGGTGGAGGACTGTGGCGGAGAATTTTGTTTAAAAAACGTATTGTGTAATCCAAAAGTTGGAAACCAAATCACCAAACTTTCCAAAACATTATGACCTCAGTTTTTTATTTTTTTTTTTTGTTTTTTTTTGTGGTGACACAAAAGTTTGAATTTTGAAAATCCGTTATAGTCCCAAGGACGATGTCGAAATTCTGCGGTAGCGGAGACCAGGAATGATTGTAAAACTTTTTTGCTTCAGTACTTAAAACATACTAGGTTGTCACTGCTAGGGTTTTTCGATTTTGACACAAAACACCGTTATTTGTATACTGTAAGTACCAATGTTTCTAACCTCTTCAACGATCAACGTCATGTCCTTAAGAAACAGGAAGAAGTCCAGCAAAGACCTGACACGGGACTGAGAGATGAATCTGGCCCTCTAGCTGATCCATCTACTGTTTGCTGAAGCCTCATCAGAAACGATCTCAGTGGAAGGCTGGCTGTCATGAAGGGAAACAGGGAGACAAGGCAGAGGTATGGCACATTACACAAAAACTGGACTAAAAATCAGTGGAAACAGTTCTGATGGAGTTTTGAATCCAAATTCAAAATTTGTGGTTCAAATGTACGGAGGTTGGGACAGAAGTACAACAGTGGGGGTCTGTACAGTGGAGGCGCTGTCATGGTTTGGAGCTGCACTTCAGGCATTGCTGTTGGAGATCTTGTCAGAAGTGATGGAATTATGAATGCAGAAAAGTACTGTCAGATTTTGATCCACTGTGTAATAACATCTGGAAAGCATCTGATTGGCAGCAGCTTCATTTTTCAACAGAATGATCCTGAAAAAACTACCAGTGCACTAAAGCATAGTTGAATTAAAAAAAAAAGAAGTGAAAACACACACACACACACACACACACACACACACACACACACACACACACACACACACACACACACACAC
>JAVDPK010001034.1:743468-758680 GCA_034780415.1 Cichlasoma orientale | reverse complement strand
CACACACACACACACACACACACACACACACACACACACACACACACACACACACACACACACACACACAGTGGAACACTATCAGACATGGACTGGCCTCACCCAGAACCCACACTTCAACATTATTGAAGCAGTGTGGGATAATCTTGACAGAGAATGGAACAGAAGAGGCCAACATCCAAAGAAGAGCTTTGAATGTCCTTCAAGAAGCCCGGAGAACGATTCCTGAAGAAGAAATAATAGAACAATAAAATAGAAATGTACAAGAAATGTACAAAATCTGTTTTTGCCTTAAATATTTATAAGTATTTCTATGTATGTTTGCACATGTTTCAATAAATTGCTACACCTGTTTCCAATTTTTCTAGCAAACCTTAAGGAGATGAGGGATGACTCAAGACTTTTGTACTGTACTGTGGCTTAACTAGCATTTGAACGCAGCACCAGATACAGAGGTTTACATTATCCTCATTAATAATATTAGGAAAAGGTTTGCAGGTTAGCCGAGTTCTAACCATAAGAATTATGCCGGAGCGTTTCATTTAAACGCGCGTGTACTACATATCCCAGGGAGCCACGGGTCTGTAAGTGCCGTATCCAGGAAGTCGTCTGTGGTTGCCAAGCAAACTTTTGCTTGTAAGCTCTCTGTGTGTATGTTTGTGTGTAAATGTATAGACTATCTATTGATTTAGACGCGACAATTCTGCAAAAGGCGAAACATATTCTTAGCATACTTGCAATATAATATTTCCGTGTATATCAGCATATAACGAAGGCAGTTATAGCTTATTTAGCGCTACACAGAATATCTGGCTGTAGAGAAGGTACTGCTCACTGCTTCCTGTTTGTTTTCCACGCAATCAGGCTTTGTTGTTATAAATATGACTATGATTCTGTATCTTACACAGGGTGAGAGATGAGCTGCTGTCATGGGTCTGTGCCCCAGGAGGTCCGGCCTGGTACCGCACGAGTCCTGGTGACTGAGCTGAGTTGTTCAGGCTCCATCAACCCAACTCCTGCAATTAAACCCTGTGAGAACTCTGACACACCAGTGGAACTTTACCTTTCCCTAGAGAAGTTGGTGAGTATCTAAAAATACAGTCAGTATTTATCACAGTTGTACACCCGTGTCATGTTGTTTTTATGTGTATGGTAAACTAGCTGTTCACTTAATAAAAATCCTTTATTATCTGGCTAACTTTAGTGTACCTTGCAGCAGCAGTGGAGACATTTATTTACCATAATTCCAAATTTTAGCATCTGTTTATGATTGAACTTATATTGCATGCATCTTGCCTTTTACTTAAATAATTCTGTGAGTGTTGTCTCCTATGCCCATTAAACTCCTCTTTGAATAGTAAATGGGGAAAAAAGGCAGCACCTAGTGGGCAGACTACTGTTTCAAGCTGAACTTAGGAAGAAAATAAAATCTCATCAAAGCTTTAACATCATTTGTTCAATCACAGTCATGGTTGTTTGTTAATGGCAACTACTGAATGATACAGACTACGTGGAGTAAAGACACCACGTCACATTCAGTCCAGGTCAGATGCTTATTCTTCCCTTACAGAAATTGCTGTGTGGCACGCGGGACCTCTCTAATGTGACCTCACTGGAGATCTGCATAGACACCCAAGAAAACACACTTGGAAACTTTGGTAAGATATACAACATGTCGGTGATTAAATACAGTACTGTGCAAAAGTCTCGAGTCACCTTTCATTTCTTTATATTTTGATGGGAAAATGAGTGAACTGAGATACCGTTCATCTGCTGTAGATAGTTTTTTAGGCCTGCCACTTCTTCTTTCATCCTCCACTTGTCCAGTTTTCTCACATTTCTCAAGTACACACTGGCCACCACGCTGAGGTACGCCAAGTGTTCAGCTAATAGCGCTTTCAGAATCGCATTCTTAGTGCAAAAGTACTATTTTATGCCTGTCAAACTGTTTTATCTTTCACATTTTTTGTAGATTCAACTATAGAAATGGGACAAATTATGTGTTTTTGTGAAAGATGCAATTTAAAAGTGGTTCTTTTTTAAGTTGTCTTTTGTGTGTCGATGCAACACTCTTTCATCTCTTGAGTTGGGTGCCTTTTATGTGCTTTTAGGTAAGCGTTAAGTGGCTTAAAAAAACAACAGCAGCAACAACAAAAATATTCATCTGAAAATGGTCAGGTACAATGACCGGACAGAAAATGGGTGAAAATCTCCTTGGAAGCAAAATAAAAAGAAATGATGGGTGGCTCAAGACTTTTGCACATTACTGTATATCATAGCTGATTATTTCAAACAGTACTGCAGAGGTGTCTGTTAGTATGTGTACTCATAAGAGCTCACTGGCGATCGGCAACATTCTTGTGAGCAATGCTACAAAAATACAGTAACTTTTATTCAAGTTCAGATATAATTAAGCCAACAAGTGACGAGAAAGTTTTAACACAATTTACAGTAATGGTTCATAACAGATAGTCTTAATGATCACAAAGCAGAACTCGCGGGCAGTCATGGATGTCCACAACATATCCAGACTAGATTACCTAACAGGTGTGCCAGCCATTGTTAGATAATGGTAGGGAGACGTATTGGCTGTGACTCAGCTTTTCAGAAAAATCCTAGATTGTGTAAGTAGCACAGGCATGACAGAACACTGCACATGTACGCGTCATCTCTCACTTGCCACTTCAGGCATGTGTTCTTTTACCCGACCGAGGCTGAACATCTGATTAAAGCGATTAGCTGATAAATCGCGTGGCAAGAATGAAAACATATTAAAAATGACACCAGTGTTACAAACGCTTTTGTTTATCTGATAACCTTGTAGGTGTCTACTTGCCCCGATTAGTGCAACTTAAAATGAACAACAGCAGGATCCTGTCAGTAAGGTAAGAAAGACAAAAATACCACCTTTTTGTTTACTTCTAAGTTTATATTCCTGAGAAGCAAGGATATTATAGGTTTCCAACATGCTACTAATGCATGCTTCGTGTCACTGTTGACTTATTTTAGACATCTTTAGAAATCAGGAAACACCCATATATTTCCTTAAAGATATGTTAACCCAGAACTGAAATAAACCCACAGGGATTGCTGCCATGTTTCAGGCTGGTTTTGAGTCCCATAAAAACACAGTGCTTTGGCACTTAGTCAAAAGTCATGAGCATGCATACCTGAAAATGTGTAGTATGGCTGTAGTGCAGGGGGTACATCTTTTTCTGCTTCAGCTAAGGTTTTGAAACAGTATCAGTATTTATGTATGGAAGATGCATGTTGCAACCTGTAAACCAGACACAAGCAGAGGGGTGAAACGGAGTATAGTCTCAGAGCCATAAGGAGAACAGGTTAAGCTGCCTTTCTCACCATATGACACAGAGGGGCTCTGGTCATATCAGATTTCAAAATCATGCATTTGATCCTGGAAGGAAGACAGGAATGGCTAAAGTTGCTCCTAGTTTGTACAGCCAGGCTGATTGTAGTTACAGCTGTGTCATCAAAAGTAGATGAAAGGAAAGCTACAAACTGTCATCACAGTAAGATGGATGGAGCGAATTTTTTTATCAGTACTGTGCAAAAGTCTTGAGCCACCCCTCATTACTTTATATTTTGCTTCTAAGGATCCAGACCTTCTTATCATTTTAAAGTGGTTTTGAACAATACTTCTCCAGGCTTTCTGAGATCCTTTCAATGTTTTTCTTTGGACATTGGCTACTTTTTCACTCAGAGATAAACCAGTGTTGTATCTACGCGTAACAGAAAGCTTAGCAAAGAACCAATTTTAAATTGTATCTTTAGGCACTTACTAGAAAATGATGTGTTTTTGTTTCTCACAAAAACACACAAATTGTTCCCATTTCATTAGCTGTGTCTATGAAAAATGCCAAAGATAACACAGGTTCACAGCCACTGAATAGTATTTTTGCACCCAAAATATGATTCCAAATAGCTACTAACTAAATCTTTTGGAATATCTCGGCATGGTGTGCTGTGAGTCCTTAAGTGGTAGACCTAAGAAACTACCTATAGCAGATGAACAGTATCTGAAAGTCATGTCCTTAAAAATAGGGGACCCCCCCCTAGCAAACAAAGACCTGACACAGGACCTGAGAGGTGCATCTGGTCCTTCAGCGGCTCCAACTACTGTTCACTGAACCCTCATCAGAAATGGTCTCAGTAGAAGAGTGGCTGTCAATGAATGATTCTTAAGCAAGGGAAACGGGGAGAACATTACACAAGAACTGGTCTGGAAACCGGTATTTGAAAAATTTTGGTTCAAACCATCATCTGTACGTACGGAGGGAGGTCAGGAGAGAGGTACAACAGTGAGTGTCTACAGCAGTCTGTAAAACACTGGAGGCTCTATCGTGGTTTGGTGCCAGTGGTGTTGGGGATCTTGTCAAAATTGATGGAATTATTAATTCAGAAAAGTATGTTCAGATTTTGATCCAACATACAATACCATCTGGAAAGCATCTGATTGGCAACCGCTTAATTTTTTAGCGTGACAATGATCCCAAATGCAGTAAATGTAACACTATCAGTCACGGACTGGGGTCCCCAGAGCCTGGACCTCAACATTATTAAAGCAGTGTGGGATCATCTTGATAGAGAATGGATCAAAAGGCAGCCAACATCTAAAGAAGAGTTTTGGAATGTCCTTCAGAGCCTGGAGAACTGTTCCCGAAGACTGATTAAATTTATTTCACAGTTGAAATTCAAAGAAAAATTGCTTAAGAGAGTTCAGGCTGTACTGATGAATGAATGTGGTCTTACCAAGTATTGACTCTCAAGCTTGTTAGAACTGTACACACTCTGTTTTTTCCCATTATATACTGTATATAAGGCAAAAACAGACTGTATGTATGTTTGCTCATTTCAGTAAATCCCTGCACCTGTTTCTTTTTCCCCCCACATATAATATAAAGTTAAGGGTGCCCCTAGATTTTTCCTCAGTACTGTACAGAGAAAGATAGTGAACTGTCTGCTCCACCCTGAGAGCACCAGAGCAGAGCTGAGTCAGCCGGACATGCACTGCCTCTGATAGCATTTCCTGCTCTGGGTTGCGGGAGCCGTAGTGGAGAGGGTGTTACAGAGTAAGGTACACTGACTGAAATTCTTCTGGAAGGGTTCGACCGGAGAGGAAAGTAGGAAACAGTGAAGGGGACTCCAGCTTTGTGAAGAGAAAGGAGCCGTAAGCTTCAATAGCCAAGAAACTAGATAGCCTTTCCCATGATTATGTAACACCCTTTTCAGCCTCTAAATCAAGTTTTTGTTATTTTGTCTCCCTAGAGACCTGGGAACCACCATCTCCCACCTGCAGGTGCTGTGGATGTCTCGGTGCTGCCTGCATGACCTAGATGGCATTTCTACTTTCGCTGCTGTTACGGTAGACTTTATAGTTTACAGATGGCTTTTTCAAGACTATTCAGCAGTGTCAGGGATTTTTACCTTTAAAACTAATTTCCATTCGTCACGCTACCACAGCGACCCATTTTCTCCCAAATCATTTCCATACTTTTGCAGCAAATACTGAATGTTCCTAAGTAATATTTGATTCAAGTAATCTAACTTCCACTGATCACAAGGTCCCACTGTCTGTGACATGGGAAGATACCATATCTGTATGACGCTGTGTGGCCTGGGTCCAACATGTTCTCTTGCATGCATTTTCTGTCTGCTGGTTCTATTCTCTAATCACAAATTTTCTACCACTTAACATGTGATTCCTGTCCCTCTTCTCAGGAGCTGTACTTGTCCTATAACAATGTGTCAGACCTGAGTCAGGTCGGCATGCTGGATAACCTGCAGCTGTTAGATCTGGAAGGGAATGACGTGGATGATTTAGTCCAGGTTCAGTATCTCGCTTTATGCACCAAACTGCAGAGACTTACCCTGGAGGGGAACCCTGTGTGTTTACGTCCAAACCCCACTTCATCTCGGGTATGTTTTTTTTTTTCATAACAACTGCCAAATATAGATATATGTTGTCACCATCTGAAAGAAAACGTTAACTGCCTATTCTTTTCCAAAATACGATGTGTTTGTCCTTTGTTGTTTATCTTTAGACTTTCAGCGGATGCTCTTATTCCGATTAACATAGCCAGTACATCTTGATGCAACCACTACAGAGTGGTGCAACGCTCAGAGTGGCAGTCTGGCAAAAGATAAAACGAAACCAAGAATGGTTGCAGCTGAATAGAGCTTGAGCAAGGAGCTGGGCAGAGTTCCTGAAAAGGAAGTGTTGTATTCATTTGATGTTGTAAATGCCAACTTGCAAATGCAACTTGTGGTTCTGATCATTCAACAGTCTCTCCTGTGCTGGCTGGCTGGCAGCCCTCGACAAATAATCTCCAATATGTAATCAGTTTGTGCAAGGACATGAAAGCGTCTGCAGGATCGCACAACTCTGTATGTGGGTACTAAACTAAACAGATAAGACTGTTTAAAAATAACTGCCACACTATCCTGTGGCCGTGCAACATAAACATTAATGCTTTAATCTATCATTGGCCAATTCAGTGAAACTGATTGTAGCAGGGTACACGGTAGAAGCTGCAGTGAGCTGAGTTTTTTGGGCCACTGTGAATGTGTTTATTTACACCCACCAGCAGAGCATTAATTAAGAAACTAGGGCAATGAGGAGAGACGCTGAGCTGAATATGCATTAGGCCTGTGCTTTGTAGCGACTGAGGGGTTCTTGGGTTCACTCTCTTGCCAAATGATCACTCTTCTTGCTCTCTGTCTTTCTCTCACTTCCTCTTAGTTGGAACTCATTCTCCTCCTCTTTTCTCTTATTTTCTCAATTTTGTTTACCAGCCTCTCACACTCTCCTTTTCATTCTCTGCATCTGTATGGTTTGGTGAAACCAAGGAGAGGCCAGTGATTCACTGGCCTCACTCTCTGCTCTCTCCGTGATAATAAAAGTTAAGAATTTATAGTGCAAGGCCTTACAAACACTAGTTATTATGGGCTGGGGTCCGTTTATGATGTCTGCCACCCCTATTTAAAGGTACTACTAAAAATGTCACAAAAAAAAACCCCTACAAAAACCACTTATTGTGCAGAATTTTAATGTGATCTTGAATCTTGTTGTACACCTCAACTCTGTCTCTGTCTCTGTCATTGTCTCTTGTTTTGTTTCTTCTGCCCAGATGGCAGACTACAGTTACCGGGGAGCAGTGAGGGAGCTGCTCCCTCAGCTGCGTTACCTTGATGATGTAAAGGTGGAGGAGGACAGGCTTAGCTGCTGTAGCACCGTGGGAGAAGACTGGGACATTCTCAGAAACTCCATTAGAGATTCTAACTCTCATCCTGCTGGTGAAGATGGTGTGTGCGTGTGTATTGTTCTGAATCATTCGACATATATTTAGATAAACATTTAAAAAACACCCGACTTTTGTCTTTGACAGCAGACAGTGCACATCCTTACAGCCGACCCAGCTCAGCCAGATGCCCTTCTCCCAGCTTCTCCGGTGTCTGGCCCCTGTCATCGTCAGGCTCCAGACTCATGTCAGCGATCCGGCCTGGAGTTCTCTCCCCTTGTGGATCGAGACCTGGTTCTGCAGACTCAGATATGGCAGTAGTGGAAGCTGAAGCCAGTGCCCTGACTCACGGTCTGGCACTGTTGTGGTTGATCTCATCACTTGAATTAGTCTTAGTGCCATTTCCGTTTTATTTTGATTAAAATTACCCTGCACAAGTGAACCGCTGCAGCAGTAACGACAACCTTTACTCAACAGTGCCACCAAGAGGACTTAATTGTGCCATGAAATAATGACATTTTTAATCACTGATACTCGTTTACTCTGCCGATTTTTGAAGGAGCAGGCAAGATCCTGTTCTGTGGAAACCCGGTGCAGGCTATTCGAGCAAAGCGACAAAAGTTAAGGGTAAGTGGCAAGAAAGTCCTGCGATGCGGTGGAGAAAATTATTCCATTTCACTCAATAAATTATGAGCTGAATCCATACACCGCACGCTGTGATCCATATACATGAGTTATTTCTGTCCTGCTGTTCCCCATAAAGCAGAGCCTTCATTGTCAACTGAGAGGAACAACAGCCTTTATGGGCTTTGACAGGCCATTATGAATGCCTGGCACCAGCAGCTCATCTCTTTAATGTCATGTCAGTATAAAAAGAATCAGCTAATTATTATCAGGCAGACAGAAACCTGAGAGGACAAGCATAGCGAGGGGTGATGGAGATGTGCGAAGGGTAGTGTCAGAAGAAGTTGACAGACGGGGGCTCTCGATGTCACCACCCTCCGATCTGTCATACTGGCATAAATACACCCCACCGCTGTCACTCTGTGTCTTATTCTTACCTTTCTGTGTTATTCAGTCTGCCCTTGCTGTGTTTGCTCTTCCTCTCTGTCCTCACTATTCATAATTGATGTGCTCTTAGGCCTTTATTACTCTGTTATGTTTCCTAGCATCCTCTCCTACCGCTCATGCTCATTGTCCTCTCTACTGTCTCATAGACAGCACCCACCAGGTCTACTTTCACCCCCCGAGACTTTCCCATCCACGTACCAGAACACACATATGACCTCGAGGAGCCTGAGCTTACAGATCGTGCCAGTGTCTTTGCAGAGCTCAGAGCTTGGAGGGAACAGCATAGCAGGTACTAAATGCTGAATTACTTGACATTTTTTTAATCCTCCCGTGCAAAATAAAACGGGAGGATATTGTCGTCATACTGTCGGTGAGGTTTTATCTTTCCAGTCTATGGACTCCAAAACCACAAGGATTTGAGCCATGAAATTTTGGCATATGTATTCTTTACTCTTAAAAGTTTGGGGCAAGAGTTGAATAAAAGCTACATTTTTAATCTATATCTTCCCATTGAAGGCCATGCAATAGATGGATTTCATATTAAAATACTTACAGAGAGCTGTGGAGCATTTGCCAAATATAAAGCCTTTTCACAGCCAGTTAGGATTTTGGAAGCTGTCAGTCTCGCTGCCCTTAAAGACTTGTATGCACATAAAACTAAAGATCATCATTCTTTGTTTCAGACGTCTTGAGGCCATAGAGAAAGACAGACTGCCACAGATCCTGTCCATTCAACACTGCGATGAAGAAGAAGCAGATGGTAATGAGGAAGAAGAAGGCTTTGGCGCTTTGAGAAGTGACAGCAGTGATGAAGAACATGGAGAGGAGAAAGACTATGACAGCCTAGAAGCTGCCTCACTAGATTCCTCTTTCCAGTCTCTTTCCCCAGGTGAGAACTCACTGGGCACGCATCACGGATTATAGATTACAAGTAGTGTGAAAATTATGCAAGCACTAATGGCAATGTCTGTTACTTTTGTGATGTACAGAGAAAAATTATTGAATTGTTTCAATTACTGTTATTATCTTTTCAGATCTGCTTCCCAGAACAAACGTATCCCCTGATATGGCTCAGCTGTCCCTGTCCTCAGACACTACACTGTTCCCTTCTCCTCCTCTCAAAGGCACTGCAGCTTCTGGCAATCTGAAGCTGCAAGGGATCCGTGCACGCAGGCTTCATTTTAGCCGGGCCAGCTCACAAGACTTATCTGAATTCAGGAGAGTAGAGTATGCTGCTGAAACAGCTATGACTGCAGCAGATACAGACCAGCAGATAAGTGGGAACAATGTGCCTCCATTGGCCCCGTCTGCACCCATACCGCACCCACCTCCATCAGCTGCCATGAGTGAAAGGCTCAAGCATTCACGGTACGGCATTATTAAAAGTATCTGTATATTCAAGTAGTCATATTTGAAACAACTTTGCTATAGTTTAAATCCATGATACAACCATGTTATAGTTAAATAGTGACTGCGACTGTTAATTTGCACAATGTAAATTAACTTGCCGGTCAGTGAAATGTGGACATAAATATATAGATCTTTATCTTTTAGCATGAAGATGGACTCCAGTGTGCAGTCAAGCCAGAAGCATGAAGTATCCAAAGTCCTCAAGAGACCAGCGATAGCCCGCCCTCACACAGCCAGGGCAGCTCTACAGAAACATCACCAGCACCACCTACTCCAGCCCTGCAGAGGGAGCTCGCAGCCAGACTGACACTAGAGGGGCTAGCTTACTCTTAACTGCTCAACTAAAGGGGGTCATTCCCCCCTTTTCAACTATCACTCAGCCCTGTGTTCATTCTTGCTTATTCGCACTATGCTTTCCTTGTTTTCTCTGTTGAAAATGAAGTATTTTTGTTGACGCTCACCAGTGCCCAACATCCAGTGAACTCGTCACAGCTTTAACGGAGTAGTTGGAAGTCTTGCTTCACTGAGACAATGCCTCTAATACTCCAGAACGGCTTTTAAAAAGGATGAAATATTAAAAATGATATAATTAATACCTCACAAGTGAACCTCTCAGGATGAAAGCATTTTTACAGATGCGACATTGTGCTGTCGTGTGTTCATTCTCTTGACTCTCTTTCATTAAAGCTTAGCTATAAATATGTAAAATGTAAACTTCCACAAAGGCTACCTGCAGTGACAGTGATGTCCCCGATATTCAATGTGTAATAGTCTCATGTTGTCACTTGAGGGCACTGTGTAAATATGTAATCAGAAAATGGATCCATTGCTTCAACCACCTTGAGGAAACAATCGTTCAGACTCACCACCTTGACACATAATATTCATTCATTTTTTGGCTACGCTTAAGGCATGGGCTAGATCAAAGTGTGTGTTACAGTAGATGGCATATAAATGTACAGTATATAACCATTAGGCTTTGTACACTGCTAATACAAGGGTGAATGTTGCATGATGTGTTACTGATATAAAACAATGAAAAAAAAAATCAAGTCCATGCAGAGTTTATATGTTTTAACCATGACATATCCCTTTGTTTTCCAAGCGCGACGGAGAATTATCCATCGCTTACACCGTGACGGCCAATCTCCGATTCATTTATTCTGGGAAACAGCTGGAACTAACAGCGCTGTACTTCAGTGAATGAGGACCAGAGTCTCAACCTAATTCCTTAGTAGTTCTTAAGGGCAAATTATGCTGGGACAAGTTTGTTTTGAAGCTGTCACAATGATTTTAACATGGAATTTCATTTCAGGGAAACCACAACAACCAGCACAGTTATGTTTCCAAACTCAGTGTTTTGTATGAACACCTAACATGAGCACACACACGCCGAGAAACACAGATTAGAAAGCACTTCACATATTTGTGTCTGCTGTGCATCAGTTCTCTCCACAGAAACAGGATGTAAATAAAAAAAAAAGAACCACAGGATAGTATTGCTAATACTCCTTACCGCAGTGCTGGATTAAGATGTAAACATTCGTAAACATAGGAATGTGTGTATGTTTGAAGATGTAACTACCTACAGCCATTCAGCTGTTATGTAACATGTTAGTGTTTTTCTTATCTTCTAGCAACACTTTCCATCAGGCACCACCCCATCTTTTCACATAGCTGCTTTGTATATAGGATTGCTTCATTTTCTCACTCCCTGTTAGGCTTTTGTAGCCATATTTCCATCACTCTGGTCTCTCTGTATTACACTTCAGGACGCAGGTGGAGGAGAATGGAATGAAAGGCAGTGCCTTTTATGGTGGGAAAGTGGGATGGTGTCCATCGACTCTGTCTGAGCAGGATCATTCAGCTTGTCATGACAGGGGACCTAATCCAGCCTCTTCTTCACTCACTCAGTTATTACTAAATGATGTGATAAATCATAAAGGTGTGGTTTCCATCTAACCTTTAAGGGTGGGAAATATTGCAAAAAAATTAAATTGCCCATAGGTGTGAATGTGAGTGAGAATGGTTGTCTCTCTGTGTTAGCCCCGCGACAGGCTGGCGACCTGTACAAGGTGTACCCTGCCTCTCGCAAGAACCTATGTCTTTATTTCTGAGAAACTCTGCCTCTCTAAGATGCTCTTTTGTTATACCTATTCATGTTACTGACCTGTTGCCAGTTAATCTAATTCATTGTAAAAAAAAAAATTTCATTCAGCTGTTTCTCTTTAAGACCGCTTACTTTTCCAGCGTTTTGTTTAATAGATGCGTTACAGCCATCAGATTCAAAATGAGCTAATATTTTTCATGAAACAGTAAAATGTCTCAGTTTAAACATGTTTTCTATGTTCTATTATGGGTTTATGAGATTTGCAATATGGTGTTACTTACATTTTACACAGCAGCCCAACTTTTTTGGAATTGGGGCTGTATATGTAACAAAACCACAGATTTAGTTTCCATTAATGTCAAAAGGAAAGGTGCTTTCTTGTTATAAAGCTCTTTTTCTGTAGGTTTTTATCACACATAGTACCAATGCACAAATAGAACTGACTCATAAATTAATTAATTCTAAAAAATAGATTATAAATCTATAATATGTAATCAAGTAGAATCTGAGAAAAATCCCCTTGTCTGCTGCAAATAGACCCACACATACACGAGTAAATAGACTATATAGATGCAGTATCTGTCACAATGAAGTGGCACAAACTGTCAGCACATGCCATGAATACTTACAATAATACATTTCAGATGCAGTGAATAGGACTCGGGTACTTTAGGCTGTAGGTACATTCTTCAGAAAACTATCAAAGCTGCACCTTCATGCTGTAATTAAACTGCAAGCAAAATGTGCCTGATTAAATTACTGGAAAATTGATAGTGAAAATAAGAAATTATGATAATATCATCTTGTTTTGACTTGAGGTGAGTCACTTTTTCTATCAGGCGTTGAAACTGGAAATACCTACATGAGTTCAGACAGGCCTGGGAGGCGCCATTTGTACAGTACCACATGATTCTGCCGCAAGGGACATTCCATTCACTCAAAGATATTTAAACTTCATAAGTCATTTTACATTGACACCTTTACAACGAAAGGCATAAATACAATAATTACTGCTTTATATTTACAGTTTTCTAAATTTAGATTAATTTGATCTGTATGCCAAAACAATATTCAATTCAATTCAGGTTTATTTACATTGTGCCAATTCACAACAACAGTCACCTCAATGTGCTTTATACTGTAATGTATACGTACAAGTAAAGGTAAACTGACCTTGGAGAAAACCCTAATAATCAAGCGAGCCCATATGAGCAAACACTTTGCAACAATGGGAAGGAAAAATTCCCTTTTAGTCGAAAGACACCTCCGGCGGAACCAGGCTCAGGGAGGGGCAGCCGTCTGCCCCAACTGGTTGGGGGTGAGGGGGAAAAGAAAAGAAAAGAAAAGAAAAAAAGCAGCATAGGGAGACAGGACAAAAACACACAGTAAGGGAGAGAGAAGGCAAAAATGTAATGACATGTTGCAGTAGTATATAAACATGTGGAGAAGAAAAGCTCAGAACATGACATGAAGTCCTGCAGCAGTCTGAGCCTATAGCAACATAGCTAACGGATGGTTCATGGTCACCTGATCCATCCCTAACTATAAGTTTTATTAAAAAGGAAATTTTTGAGTTTAATTTTGAATCCAATCCAAATCCAAACTGGGAGCTGGCTCAACAGAAGGACCAGAAATCTGAAAGCTCTGCCTCCCATTCTACTTTTAGAAGCTCAAGGAACCGCAAATAAGCCTGCAGTCTAAGAGCGAAGTACTCTGTTGGGATAATATGATACTATGAGGTCTTTAAGATATGACAGGGCCTAGATATGCAAGCTTTTGCAATGTTAAGAAAAGGATTTTTAAATTAAATTCTGGATTTAACAGGGAGCCAATGAAGAGAAGCTAATATGGAAGAAATATGATCTCTCTTTCTCGTCCCTGTTAGCATTCTCGCTGCAGTGTTTTGGATTACCCGGGGGCTTTTAGAACTTTTAGAACAACCTGATAATAATGAAGTGTTTTAGTATCACTCTGAGACAGAATTATTATATGTATACATTTAGTGCATACAGATAAAGTCGTTGCATTTGTAATAGTATAAATTAGATGATATGCCTAAGTCCTGCAGTTAATGTTTACAAAGGTCAAGTACATCTCCAACTTTGAGTATTGTCATGTTAAAGCTAATGAAAGTAATTAAAAAATTATTAATGCTTTTTATATTATAAAACATAAACTAATATAGACTCAAAAGTGCAATTTCACACTGCGTGGAGAGGATATATCAGCAATGATGCCTTAAGGTACTGCTTTGAGTCACTGTTTTGCAATGCTAAATTTGTACACTGGAGCTAACAGCATTTTCCACTCACTCTGTTTTAACCTCACGTGTTCAGTAACTTTAAGCAGCAAGAGGTGATGAGGATTGTCTAGTGTGCAAGAGGGAGAGAAGAAATGTAATGGGAGTGTGTATAATGATCTATCTTAAAAGATCAAAGGCAATAATAACAGTTGTAGTTTACTGCTAAGTGGTTCCTTTTTAGTTGCTTCCTCTTCAGGAAGTCTTGTTTTAAAGCAATGACTGTTATTTGTTGTACCAATGGTACATTTATATTAGTGTTCATATGTTAGGGAAACCTCAACTGCCTTAAACACGACTTGGTATATTGATGATATATTTTTTTTAACCCAAACAGATATAAGTGAAACACTTAAGCCAGGATTCACCGACTTAAATAGGAGTTTCTCTTTATTTTGAAACAATAATTGTTAATAACTGTAACAATGTAGCACTTTTTTATATACTCAGTAATATTGTTGTCCTACACATTCTTGATTCAACAAATAAAAATGTTTTTTTTATTAAGCTCATAACAATGTTATCTAAGATTAATGATTGTAAACAGTTAACACTGATATGATAACAGGGATACTGAGGAGACAATTACCACTCCCTGCTTCTAGTTCCTGCTTGTCAAAACGCGCCATGTAACACAGTTAATTTAGTCAAAAATAGAGCAAATATTTCTATTAATAAGTGCCTCATCTCAGGTCAAATCAGATTTAGTTAAGAAATCTGGAGAGGTGATTTTCAAGTTCAAACTCATTTAAAATTGCTGGTAATTACACTTCGATTAAATGATCTAATAATTTGCTTCTCCTGAAATACAAAGGCTTTTCTGCTGCACCCGTCCCGCCGTTTGTTGTGACTACCTTAATCCATGTGTTGACACAGGTTAACTAGCTTTTAATCATAATAAATAACGAGCCAAATTCGAAAGGCTTATTAGTGTTTGTTGTTGCCATGGCGCTACAGCCCCAGGCTGTTCCTCAGTGTGACAGTTGATCATTAGGCCCGAGCCTCCCGTAGGGGTAGGCGAGGAGCCTATTGTATTCGCAAGCGCGAAAACGAAAAAGGGTCA
>JAVDPK010001034.1:717617-734279 GCA_034780415.1 Cichlasoma orientale | reverse complement strand
GTTTTTATTTTTCATACCACGTGCCAGCCTTATGTTGGAGACATTGCAGACATTTTCTATAAATTCAAAACTGTATTACAAAAAAAATTATCTTATAAAAACTAGTATTAACAGAAATGGCAAAATCTGCTCTTAATTCTGAGAGAGAAGGGCAGATATGGGTGAAGAACTGTTATTTAGCAAAATTTTAATCTTCGATACGTGATTACTGTGTCACATTATGTGACAGACATATTCGTAGAGCCCTGTCTCTGCTCTTTCTTGGGATATATATGTCATATATATGTGCAACAGTGAGTTCATGAGTAATTGAAATGAGAGTAGTGAATGTAGAGATGAGCACAGTACTCTGTGCAACTGGGGACTATCATTTAAAGAGAATGTAAATTCATTCAGATTCTGTATGCAAACATTATTAGGGAAGCAGAATGTTGGGTGAGTTCTGGAGCAGGGACAAGCATTCAGTAACAGGCAAACGAGTGTTGTAAAATCCTTCAAATTTCAATGAAAAGAGTCATGCCGATGCATTACTGATTTTTATATTTTAGATAATGCTTTTTAAATGGTAGTTGGTTGTAACCAGGGCATTTTGAGTATCAGCATTTAGCAGTCATCATTGAGATAGTCAGAGACAGAAAATTTGTTCATAATTATCATCCCTTTCTCTGAAACACAGTGAGCAAGTCAGGGATCTTGGCATTATTTTGGACAGTGATCTCAGCTTTAATAATCATATTAATAAGGTCACCAGAACTGCTTTCTGCTACTTTAAAAAAATATCAAAAGTTAGAAAATTCTTATCTCAAACGGAGTCTGAGAAAATGGTCTATGCATTCATGTGGGGCTGGTTAGAATACTGTAATGCTCTATTTGCAGGATTATCCAAATCATCAGTAAGACAACTTCAGCTCGTACAGAATGCAGCAGCCAGAGTCCTTACACACACACATGGCATTTTGATCACATTACCCCAGTGCTGAAGTCACTTCATTGGCTCCCAGTTTAATTCAGAATTACCTTTAAAATCCTACAGGCGTACACCCAATAGCTCTGTGTGTGTGTGTGTGTGTGTGTGTGTGTGTGTGTTTACTTCTTTGTGTTTTCATTGTCACCCTTCATAGATTTTTATGTTGTTTTTACGTCTGTGCTACTCACATTGAGTTTGAGTATAACATAATGTGCTGTATAAATAAAATCGCTGTTGCCATAGTGCGCTCTTTCTCATGTCATGGTAGTAGACCCTTGGCTATGATAAGGCACTGAACTACAGCAGCCATGGTTGGCATGGCTCTTTAAATGTCTCACAGGATAAACTATAACTAAAACTGTGTGGAGATTATATAAACAGTTTTGGTCTAACTTATTTCTATCTTGTAATGAGAACTGCACAATAGCCTTGGTTGTTCTTGAATTTCCATGAAAGATTCAACAGCTGTCTGTGAGCTCTGCTCCAATCATCATGGCACAATAAGGGTTGTGTTTGGGAATTAGGCCAATTTGAGAGGATTTTAAGCATTGGTTACCATCCTGAAGTGGTTCCCCTTGAGCTTCATTTCTTAGGCTCCACCAACCAGGTGGTTACTTCTGTGTTTGGTTACTGTGGTAACACTGAAAAGTGGCTCCCTGCCCCTCCCTCAGGTGTACTTTATCTGATGACCTGAAGGATACTTTGCACATACAAATACACACACACACACACACACACACACACTTGCACTCCCATATAAAAACGCACACTAGCACCGTGTTTGCCAACACTTGGCCCTCACATAGACCGGGGTCACATGAAACATGACTTTGTCTGTTATAGAAGTGATTGATTTTAGTAAGAATAATGCTATTACACATGTTGGTTTCTTAGGTTTATGAGTGTATAGTCTAAGAAAAGGAACGTGGAACTAAGCTGCCTGTGTTGATATATTTTCTTCAAGTTTGTTTCCCCTCACACTGCTGACTTTAAACCTCTTAAAACTAATCAAGATTTAGGAGTCTCATTGGAGCTCATGTTTTGTATAAAGCCATTTATCAGTGCTCGTTAAGCTTACATTGAGGCCAAAGTCGAGGCATTAAGCATTTCAAGTCTATCGTTACTGACAGGACACTAGATTTAATTAAAGTCCGTCAGGTCATGTAGATATTAATTTACTGTTATGAACAAGATGTTTTTAGGTATATCAGTTTCTTGTCTGTATTAATCATTTGTAGATTCAATAAGCAGGAAGCAGGAAACAGGAAAGGAGTGGGTGTCATTGATCCACAGTCTGGTATTGCATTGCTGATGCAACCAAGAGGAAACCGGTGCTGAGGCCTTGTTGTTGCCTCTGACTGGCTGCCATGATGTCACCACTGCTGACCCGACAATCCTGACATTCCTGCTGATAGGGGTTTTATGCAGACATGGAGGGCAATATGTGAGAGAGATGCACAGACTTGCACACATACGGCCTTTGTCTAAGCACTGATTAGTAATCTGGCATATACACCAGCACTCACACACACACACACGTCATTAATTCAGCCTCACGCATATGCCCACTCCAGCACACTCAAATGTTCTACAAGCTGAATAAAGATGGTGATGGCAAGTCTCATCGGCTTCGTTAAAATTCATCAGGTCTTTAAGTGTCTCTACTTGAATTTTTGGCGAATCAGTTTTGCATTCATTCTGTGCTTCAATCTGAAATGTCTGTTGTTAAAATGGTATGATTAGAGAAATCCAGCTTCATTATGCACTAGTGTCATCACTTCTTTGTGTGTATGTGTGTGTATATTCTTTTTTTTTTTTTTTTTTGCTGTTTGTGTATTTGCTTACAGTGCATGATTGTAACTACAAAAGACTTTCTTGCTATAGTACAGCTACAGTTTTCCTTTGATTCAGCCGAACCACTGAAGGAAAGAGATGACAGGCCTGCTCCACTGAAAGCTTTTAAATGTTGTTGCTCCTGCAGGTGTTTGGATAGTCCCTAGACACTTCTCAACAAAGGCCACTATTGTAAACAATGTTAAAAATAAGTGGTTAGAAAATCAAGTTTGACATCTTAGTCCATATGGAGGACAAATGGAAAAGCGTTTAGACTCAACAATTGTAAGAAATAATTTAAACCAACAAACTAAAGCCTGAAGACTGGAGAGAAAGGTTTAGCTAGACAGACAGGGCGGCAGCGGCTGTTCAGTGTGCCTCTACCTCACACTGAGTGAGGTTTAGAAAGCTTTTGTTCACATTTGACCCGACCCCTAACCTGCACCCATCTGATAACTCCCCTGTCTATAACTTGAATTTCCTGCCCATCCACTGTCTCGCTTTGTTGGGGTTTTGTTTTTCCTGAGATCACCAGTGAATCTGCGTTTCGACCCCCCAAGGAAGACGACATCTCATCTTGCACTAATTTGTCTCTGTCTTTGTTTCCTCGCTCCCTGAGTGCACATGATGCGCATTGGCTGGGATTGTAACTCGTGGGTTGCACCCTTCTTTTTTCTGAAGAAATCTTTGGCTTAGTCAGGCCCTTAAGCTTGTACACAGTCTTGGGCAAGAGTGTCTTGATATTTTTTTCCAACTATGCTTTTATTGCCTACAAGACTAAAAAAATGCTGCCAGATGATGATGCTACACTGCCTGATGTCCTGAACAGGTTCTTTGCATGTTTTGACACCAGCATTGAAGGGGAAGCCCCAGTCATTGAGCCAGCTAGGCAGGAAACACTGGTCCTTCAACAGCAGCAGGTCAGGACTGTGTTAAAGGGCATCAACATCCACTAATCAGCTGATCATAGATTTCCTGACAGGTTGACCACAACACGTCAGGGTTGGCAAACACACCTCACCCACTCTCATCTAAACACAGGTATCCCCCAGGGCTATGTGTTTAGCCCAATGCGCTACACACTGCTTACTTATGACTGTACCCCCATCTGCACCTCAGATTCCATAATTAAGTTTGCAGAGGGCACTACAATCATCTGCCTCATTTTTAATGAGGATGAAAGTGCTTACAGGCTGGAAGTGAACCATCTGACTGCGTGGTGTAGAGACAAGGATTTGATCTTTAACACCTCAGAAACAGAGATAGTTACTGACTTCAGGAGGTCCAGTATAAAGAAACATCTCCCACTCTACATTCATGGTGAAATAGTGGAGATTGTGGAGAACCTTAAGTACCCGGGAGTCACCCTCTCTGTGCAGCTGACAGGGTCCACTAACAACTCCCAGCTAGTCACGAAGGTACAACAGAGGCTCTTCTTCCTCAGAAAGCTGAAACAGGCCAGACTTCCACAGAAACTGCTGCTAAACCTCTACAGCAGTACAGTGGAATCCACCTGCAAATGGCGCAACAGTGTGGTATACCAGCTGCTGTGCTGCAGAGAGGAAAGATCTACACCACACAGCGCATTGTTGGGCTAGAGTTCCCACATCTAGACTCCATCTATGCCATCAGGATGAAGTAGAAGGCAGACAGTATGAGTAAGGACAGTTTGTTTGAACTGAAACGGTTCAGAACCGTTTATTTTTTATCTTTAATTACTTGCCTATTTTTTATTCATTGAATTTATTTATTTATTGTTTTACTCTATGAAAAAGACAAACTGAATTTCATTGTACTATGTATAATGATAATAAAGACTAAACAATAATGTCTGATATTTTTTTATTATAGTGATTTAATGTGTCAATGTTCTCATTAGGCAACTATAGTGTGTTAATCCGAGGAGTGTCTTCACCATTCCCATTCAGCACAAGCTGAGGTGATAATTTCCATAGCTTCACTCTGTGCATTAGTTTATACTATGAACTCTGAACAGGATGTAAACAGATTATAAAATTCAGATGCAGAAACCTTTCTAAGAATGACTTGTTGATTTTGGCTTTCTTTTGTTCCCTAATCATTTCCTCTTCTTGTATTGGAGAGACAGCAAAAATGTAAAACGCCTGCTAGTCCTGGTATGAGCGTCCAACTTTGTGTGTCACAGTCACCGCTTCCTCTCCCCATAGCATTGAGGCTGGTTGTAGTATCCATTTACTGATAGGAAGAGCACGGGGCAGCACAGTGTGACACTAATGGTACAGCTTTATCTCAAGAGACAGTGTCTTACCAGAGAGCTTGATTTTATATCTAGAGGCAAGATTAAAAAAAAAACACTGGCAAAGGTAGAGGATGAAGGAAGAAGTTGAGATATTTTGAAGCACTAGTTTGCTGCTTCCAGCATGAAGCCATTGAAGCATAACACTGCAGCGTGTGATCTCTGTCCAACATGTATTTCATCTCTCAAAATAGCTTTTCATTCAGCTGCTCAAAACGCAACATGATGCAATGTGTGACGTAGCGGTGTTTTTGAATGGTGGTAACCTTGTCCTGAGCCAGTCTAGACTGGTTCTGAATAAAGAAGCAGAAAAAGACATGATGGAGAAAGGGTGCCAGAGTGTAGCCAAAGTCCTGACAACTTGGAAGCTGCTAAAGGCAACTGAGAATCTCTTGTGTTTCATTAGGAGTAAAAAGAGTATTCAGAGAGGGGGGGGGGAACCCAAGCTGTCTGTTTTTTGTATGCGATGTCTTTGTGTGCATTTTTCTCTTTTCCATCCTGTTTGGAGGAATTCAAAGTTTGTTTACCTCCAGTGTATAGGTTGATCCAGTTGACCGTGTCTTGCTGTCATTTTCCCTTTGTACTCACTTGTCATCTCTTTGTGTTCAGATTCACCTTGGCGGCTGATTGTCAATTCACCCGCTGTTATTTGTAAGGAGATAATGTAGTGACATGTATTTGGTTTCAAACCACAAATCATCTTGTGATCCAAGTTTCTGGGAAGAAAACAAAAGTCTTTGTCTGTTCTTGATGTGGGATGTGCTATATTTACATCTCAACAGGGCAATTACCTTCACTGGCAAAAGCCATCTTGTCTGTCATAATGATACACAAGACATAGTTGCAATGCTGGAGCACCAACATTGGCCTGACCATAATGAGACAGCAATGCTATACTTATCCATTTTTGGCACAAACAGAGCATTACTACCTTGTGTTGCTTGAGAATGAAACCTGATGTCAACAAAAGTTCAGGATTTTTTTTTTTTTTTTAAAACTTGTTTGGCATTCTGAAAATAGAACTGCATCATTCCATTCATTGTCCAGGTTTTAGTCTTAACCAACCTGTTGACCACTTGTTGAAGAGTGCTTTTAGTGAAAGGCTGAATGAGCCGAGAGAAGAAAATGGGTGGTGGTTTCAACAGGGAAAATGGGAATGGATGAGCCTTAGCAGCAACTTCATGCTATTCATTCTTGTTGAATAATGGCCAACAAAGACACTGTCAGCATGTATTCCCCTCTCTTTACTCCCCAGTTGAACTGCTGCCAGATCCAGACACTCTATTTCTCTCTCTGAGCCATCTTCTTGTCTCTTCTGGGCTGAGTTATGGTTAGGTCACCAATCTTTAGACAGATTTTCACCCACTTGCTTGTTGAGTTATTAACTTCGTTTATAGGTGGTGAATCAAAGCAGCTGTGTGGCATTTTTAGTTTTGTTGAATGAGGATAAATGACAAAAAAATACTAGAGAAGTTTTCTTCTAAAAGTGTAGGTTTAAAAGCTTTTTTAGGTCTTATCTTTGTTTTCTTTAGTATCTTTGCTGAATGCAGAGGCAGGGCTGGAAGTGGAGAAGGGGAGGGGGTTGCAAGAATGTTTGAGTCACAGAAAAGAGGGATGATATGTAGAGCTTGACAGGGGAGGGTGGGATAAGGGGTGTGGGCGCAGCAGTGGGAGGTACCCTCAGGAATGCCTGGAAGGTGTCAGCAAAGTCTGGGAGGCTTTGGACTGATAATCCTTTACATCACAATACCCTCACACTTAAATGAAGTTGATGTGGGCCTGTGGACGGACAAGCAGATGATCCATTGAGAGGTAATAGCTCCTCAGGACCCAAAAAGTGTAGTTACTTCAATACAGCTTTTGAAATATCACTCCTCCTTGGCACCTTAGCCTTTTTTCACTGTGGCCTTTTGCACCTAAGGACTGCCTCAGGAGGCTGCTCCCCTATTTTATTCAAGAGTGGTTTAAATTTTGTCAGACATCATAGCTCTTAGATGTGCCAAAAGCTTTGCTGTATAGACAGAACAGTGAAACACTTTACACTGATGTGAACTGACCCTCAGTGAACCTCTGACTCAGCCTGGCTAAAAGCTACAGAATTCTTCACAAGGATCTTTTGTTTGCATGATTTAATTCATCAAATTAATGCAGTTAATCGCCAAGATCTATTTTTGGAACATCTGCTTTATACAATGTGCATGCTGGTTATTAGGCACTGTGACTGCATGTCCTCATTAGTTTGGTCAGAATACAATTTGTTGTCAGATGGAGGCAAAGTAAGGGCAAGGATGACAAAGGTTTTGTTGATCGCCTGCTGCTGCTGCTGCTGCATCATTGGGTCAGAGTTCCAAAACTACAATGATTTTAAGTAGTGGGGAAGTAAGATATTTTTTTTTGATATTTTGTGACACTGCTATTAAAGGTTTTAACTTAATTAATGCCACGGAACACATATTGATTGTCATACGGGGAAAAGACATAATAAATTAACCAAACAGAGATGTAACAATGCCTAAATAAGAGCTAATTCATTGAGCTTACTTATCACACATATGTTAGTATTGCTGTATATGTTTGCTTATACTGTAAGTTACCATAAAAAGGAGTATAGATGTATAAACTCTGCTTCATAGTTTATACAACTCCTGGTAAAGACAGGTTTTGCTGTAAGACACGCTGCTCAGTACTTATCTTGGTCATATTAATACAAGCAAATTTTGGGGATTCTTATCAGAAACATTTGTATATGTTGTGTGTTCATGTAAAAACAGAATGTCAACTGCTACATTTTCTTTTCTGAGCTCCCAAATAATAATGCCAACGTCGGTGGGGCTCCAGTTACCAAGGAATGACCAAAATGAGCATTTGGAGGAGACAGCTCGCCCACCACAGGACCAAAAATATTCAGCAGTTTATGAGATCGTGTTTTGTTTTTTGTTTTTAATGAAATTATCTGGTAAACATGAAACATCTGTTTGCAATCTTGCTGAGATTACATGTTGCCTATAAGTGAAATGATTGAGGAAAATATATATTTAATATTATACCTGGAGCTGTAAAATGTGCATGATAATAGTTACATACATTCAAATTTGTGGGGTGAGGCAAGGCAAGGCTCAGGGTATTGTGTACATTATTTAAAATTCTTCTTTGATGTATTTAGAAAATGTATTATTACGAAAAGTCAAAAGAAAAAGTGTAACAAGAAGTGTGCTTGTGAGCTGAAACTATATCTCTCATTTATAATCAGGCTGTTAGAAGTGGTATGGAGGTGGACTTATTAGACATGAACTTATTACTTCCGCAGCTGTGGGCAGTTTGTTTTTCATGTGCGAGGCACAGTGGAAGGGTGCCAGACAGAGAGCAGGGATTACTTCCCATTTGAAAGCACTATAAAAGTTGTTATATATATATATATTTTTTTTACCTGTGAACATGTTCATTTTGAGCAATGACAGGAGGGTGGTGTTTTACGCTGCTGTAAAAACCGGTAACAACAACATCTGCATTATTTAACATAATGCAGATACGCTGTTATAGTTTGTGTCCTAATATATTAGCTGTTTTTTATTTTATTATCTGGGCCTCAGTTGATAAAGTAACTGAAAAATCTTGAAAGTTGTTTTTCAAGATTTCTGCTTGTTTTTACGGGATGTCTAAATGTCCAGTTTGTAGTTCCTTGTGTAGAGAAGATAGAGAGAAATAAAATGGTTGATGTTGAAGACACGGTAGATGTTAATAGGAAGTGGGGTATCGCTCATGCTGGGGGCTCCCGCGCATTCTGCTTGACCCATTGGTCACACATGTCTCATCTCTGCTTGTGTTTGTGGCAGAAAGTTATGGAGGTAGGAGCACACCGAAGGATATTTGCATTATTTTAGAACGTTGAACAGTTTGTATACTACTTTTGCTTATGATGTGACTGCGTTTTTCTGGACAGTCGTCGTCTTGCCTCTTTCTCTCATTTTCCCACAGGGCGTTGCCAGACTCAAACACATGCACGCACACACATGCACACACATGCACGCTGCCCAGTTCCACCTGGTCTGTCGGACTATGACCTCATTCCAGGAAAAGGAAGAGAAAATCACCTGACAGACTCATTTGTGTAATCAGCTGTAACCGGAGGCCACTGGGTGTACGTATAATGCCCCAAGTTATTGATTGTGCTAACAGCAGAGACAGATGAGCAGAGTTTTGAGTTTTCCTATAAGTCCCGTGTGTCATTGGGAAGTATAGAATGTGAACAGAATAACTGCAAAAAATGATGCTGACAGAGTACGGCAACGCAGAAAACACGCTTTCAACTACCTGAAAAAGAGGACGGTGATCTGATCTGTCAGCACAGCAAGAAAGGGTGCGGAGAAAAAAAAAAGAGTGAGCGAGAGGGCTGACTGGGAGGGTGTGTTTCTGTGTGGGTGAGAGAGACAGCAAGAAGGAGGAGGAGTGTAGAATGACAGAGAGAGAGAGAGAGAACTCTAGCACCCTCTCAGATCTCAGCTGTGGTGAGGGCACCCGGTAGAAGCACATTCCTGAGGCAGCCTGCGACGAAAAGGCAGCAGGACGGAGCGGAGGAGAAGTCGCGACATCCTTTAATTCTCTTTGTGACCACATAAGACTGCCTCTCACCTCCTCTTGGCGTGCACGCTTCTCACACAGACACTCGCTAGCTGCCTCACACACCAGCTGCTCAACCAGCTCTGCTGCCCTGTCAGAAGTAAAGGATTTCCCCGACAGAGGCACAGGGACGGAAAGAATAAAAAACAGACTGAGGAAGAAAAATTGAAATCACTGGAGAGAAGGAAGGCTTCTCTTTCGCTTGGTGAGTGCAAGGACTTCTTTTGGAGATTGCTTGAATGTGTCTTTGCCTGTTTGAATGTCAGAAAGTTTCTTTGAATTCAGCCGTATGTTCCAGCATGCATTTAAAGAGCCATTATTATTATTATTAGTAGTAGTAGTATTAACCATAAGTTTCTTTGTGTATTGTTGTATGAATGGCAAAAGAATGAAGAGACTCTTGTGTTGTGTCTGTGCACTATTGAACTGTGTCTTTACATGTACCTGTTGACACTAGACCCGCCACCCAAGTATTCTTGTTTGAGACAAAAGGACTCAAACCTGTTTGGGGGAAACTTCACTGACTGTGCACTTGTGCAGTTATGCCTTCCCCCATTTTTTTTTTTTTTTTTTACTTTTTTTGTCAGTCACACCTACATGTGCAAATAGAGGCTCTCTGTTCACAGGTCCACTGTGTCACAGGCTGCTCTCTTTACTACCACAGGATTAAAGATTAATTTATGAAAGTCACGGTTCAGAGTTCAGCTCACTTGCAGCGCGTTCCTACTGCATTTAATTGTTAACGTGCTACACATCTCAAACACAAATCTGATGCACCAAAACCACTCAAAGTGGGCCTATTTAAATGACTCATCCTCATGCACGGTTAGTATCTTAGTTAAAGATTCTCAGCGTGGTTTGTGTTAGAAAGTGAAGCTCATTAGCAGGCTGTATTTGTTGTCCAATCAGGACTGCTGGTTTGAAATCCCTCTCTCCAGAAGGGATTTTTTGTTTCAGATTGTGGGAGTCAAACAGTTACACTTCATGTGTTATCTCTGTTAGGGTGTTTCACAAAGTTGACTTGTTTCCAGACAGATAGTGTCAGCATAATAGATGGTTGTAGGAAAGAGAGCCATATGGACTTTGACCCAAGCACTTGGCTCTAATTATTTTATTTTATCTTAGTTTTAGGTTATCCGTGTAATCGTTAGTAATTGTTATACTGCAGTGTGTAACCCTCATTCAAATGATCGGCCCCACGTGATGTTTGGTCACAGTTACCAAGTACAGTATATTTATTATCCTCAGTAAATGTAGTGAACCGTGTTTGCTTGAGGTCTTTGAAGAGAACAGAAGTATGAAGATGTAATATACTAGAAAATAATTGCCAGTAGCTGTTATGCATAAGCGGGGTGTTATGGACCAGTTGTTCAGTTATAAGTAAAGGCCACATGCGCAACGTCAAAGGCACTTTTAATTAAACACATTGTGGCTAAAATAAAAATCCTTCTATCCTGCAGAAGTGTTTCCAGCTGTCAGTAGAACGACTAAAGCTTGTTTGAATAATGCCATGTGCCACTTAGCATATCCACGATGTCTTCACATCGTATTTGCATTCGGCCTGGTGTCAGCCCTTTACATGTGTTCTGAAAATTTTTTCCCATCTATTTCACCTTTCCAGGTAAAGCTGTTCTCATGTGCATGTTTTTATTTTCTGTTATGAAATGGTGACTGAAATGCAGCCCATTAAAACTGCATTACCAAATTATTATATTATACTACATTACTGCAGTCACTGCCAACCTATTTCCAAACAGCTGTTCTTCACAACTAAAATTGTGCATCTATGTCTGTGATATTATTTGGAAAAAAAATTACCATACAAATAATTTGGTTGAATATACATAAAATATGTAAAATGGTCTGGCGTGAAAAAAGAAAGGCCTCATTCTTGTTGGGCGTTTATTTATGAAGGAAGTTGTTAAAGTTGATTAAAAATGTCATTAGGTTTGTTGCTAGTTGCTTTTATTCATTTATTTTCTTGCTTTGGTTGCAGACGCAAGAGAGCTGTGACACCAAATTATGGTTAATCTTGTTCACATAAAATTATTATTGTCATGTGAAGGTATATCGGCTGAAGGTTTGAAACCGTATTAAGTCATAACACTTGCCTTGATCATTTCAACTTTTTTTTTTTTTACTATCTCTTTTTTTATTAATTTGCAAAAATGGCTAAAGGGGAAGAGTATCCAATTTAGCATCACCAACATAAAGGCCAGCTGACCAGCAGCTTTAAAAATATTAATGTTAATATTAAAAAAGGTCACTGATGCATAGGCCCAGTGACATATCAGCTTAGATGGGCTGTGAGTTATGAACTATATAATCCCATCCTTTATCTCTTTTGAAAATATTTGATATAATTTAAAAGGTGATATACTGCCCGTTCCTAGGAATGCCTCATAAGACTTTCAGCTTGTTTCCCAGCCTTAGTTATCACTTCTTTTCTCTCTTCTTCCCTTCATGTCTCCATTGCTGCTTGGATATTTCTTATTTTCTGTCACATGAATGAGCCTTTTTAGCATGGAGACAGTAGAGTGTCCTCCGAGTGTGGTTGTGCCTTGTTCTCTGCAATGTTATTTTTAATGCTCTTTTCCTGCTCGAATACACAGATGGACTCCTCTTCTAGAGTAGTCAGTCTGTCTCTGTCAGTGTGTCTATCACTCAGCTCACATGGCAAGGAAAGCAAGCCTGCTCATGCACAGCAAGATATCTCTTGGGATTCTTGATGGGAACTTTCTAAGTCATTCTTCATGCTGTGAAGTGACTGAATTTCTCACCGTTCTTATCAGTAGCGTTTCCTTACTCCTGCAAATGCACTCAGGTGCAGAAGTAATTGGAAACTCTGTGGCCACATGTTGGTAAAATAATATTTTTGCATGTTTGTGGCTGTGATTATTTTCAGGCAGGTGGTTTGAGCCACTTTCTCATCTTCTCCAATAAAACTGCCTTTCTTTATCATGTGTTGCTGTGTCTACCTCACTTGCTCTTTCTTGTGCTTTTCCGTGCGTCCTTCCCCTGCCTGTGCAATGTGACGGAAGGTAATGCTGTGCCTTGCTCATGTCGGATCCATTAGGGATGAAAGCACACTGCAGTGATAAAAGATTGATCCGGTACTTCTTGCATCACATTCACATCCCTCACATCTTGCTCCCTTATCCTCCCTCACACCCCTCTTTCCTATCCAAAGTCAACCCAGTTTTCAATTTAACAAATCATTTGTACTCCTTTAAATAAATCATCCTTACCAAGTTTACTATGGCAGACGTTTTCCCACAGGATTTCATAAAGGAGAACACACTATTGTTCTTACATAGGATGCTGTACTCAGCCTTTTGTACACGCTTTACAAGTTCTCACTTATGAAATTTTCTTGACGGTGTGTTTGTTAAAAAAAAAAAAATTGGGACAGCTCTGTTGGAGTGTCTCCTTTAGTGTTCTTGTTGTGCCAGGAAGGGTAATATGTACTTTGCTAGCAGAACCAGTGAGAGACTGGCATCCAGCCCAGCACGCACAGGCCTTTCTTCACCTGTTTTATCTGAGGAGGCAAAGACAAACACAACAGACCTGTAGTTTGTCAGCAGAGAGGCTATAATTACCAAGAGGAAGAGGGGGATTTGGAGGGGAAATTTCACTGCGGATTTGTTTTTAGATTTTTTAGAAACATCTCTTTTCAATAGCACCTGAATTTTTTTCCCCTACTTTTTATGTGTCTTGTAAAGCGGCACAGAAATTTGTGGACTGATTATAAACAAGTGTTGAAGTCTTTTGATCCTTCAAGTTGGAGAGACATATCCTTAAGGCAGGTTTTTTTTTGCCAACTTTCCTGCATTGTACTTGCTTTTGTCCTCAGTCATCCCTTTCAGGGCATGCTGTTGAAATAATTTGAGGTTATTGTGTGACAAACATAGCCTCAATCTCCCTTCATTCATCTTATATGTTCAGGTCAGAGGTTACCTAAAGCCATCTACTCTCAGAACTGGGCAGAGTTGGTCCACCTCAGGATATGTACCCACCTAAGTCCAGCTGACTGTAAAGTTCATCTGAGTCGATGCTTTCATGTCCGATCAGGATAAACTTCTTTTGATATCGTCAAACCAACAGCGCTGTGTTTCCTGTTCTGTTTTAACTGTTTGACACCAGTGGCAGGTTACTGTTGCTGAGTTAGTGGACATCTTTGTCTGTATCTCTGTCAATGCATCTCGAGTCTACCATGTGTAGTCACTATAGTGTGGTAAACATCTTATTCCCACTAGGATGGTCATGTGACTGATTGTGTTTGTGTGGATTTGTGAATATGTGCGAGTGTGAGCAAGCAGCAAGTTGCTCCCTTGCTGAACCAGCCATGCTGTGCTGATTCTCTGCACACAGAGCTCTCTGGGCAGTAAATAACATGGTGCCTCAGCCAGGGGACCTGGAAGCGTCCATGAGGGGGGGTCAAGACTCCAACAAGAAAGAGAAAATGTCTGCCTCCGGGATTAGAGATACTAAATCAACATACAGGACAGGAGAGAGGCAGGTGGATCTGACAGATATGCCTGTCATGCTGAGAGGCTTGACGGTAGACCTGTCATTGAATGTTGATGTGGTAGATCAAGCACAAAACATGCAGAACAAACCACCATTGGTCATGGGTATGTAGTAGCTAAAAAATATTTTTGGTCTTGGAGGATTTCCTCATAAAACCTATTATAAATACACATGAAAACATTACAGAGTATATATGAGATTGCTGCTTTGTTCTGATTGAAGGTTAAGTAGAAAAACAGGTTAGGTGTAAGCATTAACTTATACGCATTAAAAATATAAATTAAAGAAATTAGGTTAGTCTGATGATCCAGTAAGCAGTAGCAATAAATGTTTCATGCAACCTTAGTGAGCTGGTACATAGAAATTTTTTCTTGTGACTCTCATACAGTTTGTTTTACTCTGCTTTCTTTAACCCTGTGACAAGGAGACCAAAACTGATCCTTTATTTCACCCGTAGAGATGCAGCTATATTTTTAGTATCAGAATACCCTCAGACTATGGCCCTGCACCAAGATTCAGGTTTACTAAGTTTCCTGAGTATCTTATGTGGGTAAAACCTGCAGCTCCCTCAAAAGTAGAACATGCTATAAATGCTATTCATAATATTTATTCTGTCAGTTTTATTTTGATATATCTCATACTTGGTGTTTCTTTATGCTTGCTGCTTTGAATATTCCTTCATTAAGAAACACTTGTCATTGTTCCATCTTGTCCTTATCCTCTTTATTACTGCAAAAGGGTAGCTAACATATCTCTCAAAAGTAAACTCATCCACAGCAGCATGTATGTATGTATATACTTGTGTATCCATACCAAAGATCACTATGGTGATCGTGTGCAAGATCCTAGTCCCAAAGGTGCTCCAAGGATACTGAAAATTGGCTATAAATCTGCACCCTACCCTCATACTTTTTCCTTGTACATACATCCTTCAACTGCATTGCTCAGGCATCATCGTTACTCCTTTCAAAGTAATGATGGTGGGGAGAGATATAGTGATGTGTGGCATCACCTCCCCATCAAACCATAAATTACGCACCTGAACCTTTTGATTTGCTTGCAACACAAACATTTAATCCATTACTTTCTATGAGGTTGGCTATCAAAACTCAAAACTACATATAAAAAACAGCTCTTGCATCAAATCTCTGGTCAGGTTTGTATTTTTGCTTATTCTCAGTTTTAGTATTTCATCTTTTGTTTACTTTTGTTTAATTTAGATTTTTTTTTTTTTCCAGATCCAAAGTTTTAGAATTGAACTTTGTCTAAAGAAATCTCATATGGTGGCTGGTAGCAACGTTAAGCCTTTAAGATTCTTCTTTTGTCAAGTGAAGGAAAGGGACGTGAAAGCAGTCGAACAGTTCCCAGCCGAGTGTGAAGCGGCTCGCATGAGAATCAGCACCTCTGAGGCCATGGTCCTTAGCTGGAAAAGGGTGGAGTGCCCACTCCAGCTCAGGGACGAGTTGCTGCCCCAGGTGGAGGAGTTTAAGTAACTCGGGGTCTTGTTTACAAGTGAAGGGAGAAGGGAGTGGGAGATTGACAGACAGATTGGGGCTGCGTCTGCAGTTATGCGGACGCTGCACCATTGTGTCGAGGTAAAGAGGGAGCTGAGTGAGAAAGTGAAGCTGTTGATTTACTGGTCAGCATCCCTACCCTCACCTATGGTCATGAGCTTTGGGTAGTGACTAAAAGAATGAGATTGCGAGTACAAGCGGCAGAAATGAGCTTCCTCCGAAGGGTGGCTGGCCTCTGCCCGAGAGATAGGGTGAGGAGTGCAGCCATTTGGGAGGGGCTCAAAGTAGAGCTGCTGCTCCTCCACATCGAAAGGAGCCAGTTGAGGCGGTGCGGGCATCTGACTAGGATGCCTCCTGCGTGCCTCTTGGGTGAGGTGTTCCGGGCATGTCCTACCAGGAGGAGGCCCCGGGGCCAACCTGGACATACTGGAGAGATAATATCTCTTGGATAACCTGACTCTGGATGAGCTGGAGGAGGTGGCTGGGGAGGTCTTGGCTTCTCTGCTTAGGCTGCTGCCCGCACGACCCGGCCCCAAATAAGTGGAAGGAAATGGATGGATGGCATTCAAAAATGTCTCTTGGATGAACTCCCTAAGTTGCTCTAGATCTGTTTTTTCGTTCTTTACTCCACTGATGTTTTGTTTGACTCATATAATTTAGACCACATACATGTGACCATTGTTTGTAGTTCTGTGACGCATTGTAAATACCAAAGTGCTTACCTGTTTAATCCCTCAGATCCCTTATCTTACCACACACAAACAGCGCATTTGTGGAATGAATCTCCTTTCCGGCCGATCTTATCTCTGTAGCAAGATTGAACAATGTCTGCTGCAATATGTTACCTTGAGGTGTACACACACACACACACACACACACACACACACACACACACACACACACACACACACACACACACACACACA
>JAVDPK010001034.1:701665-717517 GCA_034780415.1 Cichlasoma orientale | reverse complement strand
ACACACACACACACACACACACACACACACACACACACACACACACACACACACACACACACACACACACGCGGTCTCCTTGGTCTCTCTCACTCTGTGGTTGTTTTACCCTGTATTCTTCGCTACGGGCCAGGCATGTTTAAACTCCCTAGGTAAATACTGTAAAGGTGTCAGGATAGATGTTTTGCATAGCTGAAAGTCCTTAGCAATGGAACAACATGTTAATGTGTACAGCTGGTGGTTGCCTCTCAAACTTTCTGGCTGTCGTTCAAAGATCGTCACGGTCTGGTCCCAGCCTTCAGTTTCAAAGTCAAGCCTAATCAAAACCAGCAGCGAATGGATTGCATTAGCTATAGTAGTCATATGTGAACTGCCCATGTAATGTTGTAATGTTCATGACCTGCTGGAAGGGTCGAATTCCTCACTTTTCATCTGTGAAAACATGCACTAAACAGAGATATATGTGCAGGAGTTGTGTTTTTCTTGTAATATTACTTTTCCATCCTTGTACAAGAGTGCACACCTGCTCTGTCCTTAAGTAATAACTGTCTTACCTAATAGTCAGCTAGACCTGTGACAGACAGGTGTGTAGATGATGTTGATGTGCTTTGAGATTTTTTTTGTGGTATTTTCATTGCTGCAGTCGCAGATATATATATATATATATAATGTGTGTGTGTGTGTGTGTGTGTGTATGCATATGTGTGATTTTTTTTAAATTACCTTGGGCAAGCTAATGGCAACAATCCCTTCAGCTCTTCACTTCAGATAAGGGCTGACAAGTGTATGTTGCGTCATAGATTGCATGGACTTAAAGTGTGATGAAAAAACACCACCACTCTCAGTCACTGACAAAATAGCATTCCTTGAATAGCTCTAAAGCCAAAGGAATTAAATGAATTCCATGTGAATTAAATTACATCCAGTTACTTACACTGAGCTATTGACAAGTGTTTAAAAGTTTGTAGTCAGTCTCAATAAAGACTGCATTGCTTTGGCCCTAATTATTGTTTTCCTGTTTTATATTTGAGGCTTTATTTTTGAATTTGCTTCAAGAACTTAGAGAAAAAAAAAGACAAAACAAAAAAACAAGAGTGAATAATTGATATAAGCAGACATGGAAGCGACCTTTAAATTACTAATGAGTTCAGCTTCAAACTTGTGACACTGGAGGATAGCATTCCTCCTCAATGACACGTGCATGGGTACATGCCAGATGTAAGTGTGGAACTTGCACACATGCACCTGGAAGAAAAAAAATATATAAATAACTTGTGCTGGAAAATTAAAGACTACAAATTTTCCACTTATGTACTGTGTAAATTGCTTTCCTTAAATTAGTGGGTTCAAGCATAATAATTTTTGAGTCAGGCTGCCTGGTGTCTGTACTTATTTTCATGTAACATATTATTTTGTCTATCTCTTAACTGAATGTCTTGCTCTGTTTGTCTGTACATAAACTATATATGACCATGTACTTACTGCACAACCTATATGAGTGTGTTTTTCACTACTATGTGTTTTGTATAAGTTTGGCTGGGAACAGAGTGATATCCTCCTTCCCTGGCAAGGACTGCTGAGTCAGATTGGGAGTATATAATTACACATGGGTACCCATTCAGCAGTCAGAAAGCCTTCTTCTTGGGCTCACCCAACAATATAAACTCCTGTGCTTGCACGGCTCAGCTTGCAGGCAACCAAACCACTCATCCTCAGCTGAGCGGAGGTCAGCTCTGCCTGACCTCTTATTGGCTATGTGCAAAGGACTTTATTATCATTCTCACGATTAGCTGCTGGCTTTGTGGATCTATGAGTCAGAGCAAACAAATTCCTCCCCGCTAATGTACTCACCTCCACTCGGTTACCAGGGTTGAAGCAAATGAGTGAGTGATGACTGCCAAATCAGGTATGAGTAAGTATTCACTTGGTGCGGTGAATAGTGCAGTATTGTTTTATTGTGACCAGGGCTGTGTAAACTATTGTGGCCACATGCTTGTGGGCATGTACCTTATTGTCTTTCAGTGAAATCCAAAAGTGTGCCATGAGTCCTTGAGACTTTCAGAGTAGAATAATAAGAGCAAAACCCACTTTCTTGGTCCATCAATCCATTTTCTTTATCCCTTCTCAAATTAGTGGTCGCAGTGGGACTGGAGCCTTTCCAGGCTGGTGTTTGGGTGAGAATCAGTACTTTCAAGAACTGATTTTAAACAAATGTCCACTGTGTAACATCTGCATATGCTCTCTCTTGTGATTATGACCAGGCTGCCATTTGTTACTGTGAGTGCTGCTGGTGATTCATGATGACTGGGATTTTACACTAAGTGCTGCTTTTACACAGTGTGTCTGCAGGGGTATTGACTGCCACAGGTGACTCAACAGCCATGTCAAGGCTTCCTTCAACTGGAAGTAATTGACTTTAAGCTGTAAACTTTCACTGATCATCAGTTGCATGCTTAGCACAAGGACAGGTTGTATTTTATTTTATTTTACTGCTATATATAGTGTAAGCAGCTTGAGTCGCACCGTGTCATTTAGGGTTAACATTTAAACAAAAGCAAAACCGATAACACAGCTAATATGTGTTAAGAACAACTTTTCATGAGATCTAAAAGTTTAAAGGTGTATAACAACCTTCATGAAGCTCTTTCTTTGGCAACCTTTCAGTAACTAGCTTAATTCTGTCAGTACTGAACTGTTCCCTATATTTGCCCTTGATTTGGAGACAAAGGTGCTGCCTGTATTAATGAACCACTGATCCACTCTCACTGAGATTTCACACTTGGATTAGGCAATCATTATAATGGAGAGGGCTAAAGGCTGCAGTGACAGATCCCTGTATGCGAGTATGACAACCAAAGCTTATTAGTGCTGTTTCTGATTCTTTCGCGCTCAGTCATTAGCATGTCAATAGAGCAGAAACACAGGCAGATGGGGGACATTTTCAAAAGAGCTTGCCAGTAACAAGCACTTGGACTTTTTCTGAGAAATATTTGCCAAACAATGTACTGTGAAGAACTGCATTATTCATCAGGTGTGTTGGAGCTTCACTGAAGCTATGCTAGCAGAGAACCAGACGATCATTCAGTCTAATTAACAAGCAGTGTATCTGGAGAGGCTGCTGGAGCCTGGCCCTGGACTGTGAGGAAGAAGCACCACAGTCAATGTCAAACACAGTTTTGCACATAAGGCTACTAAAATGCTGGCATGAAAATTAAATGTGGTTTTGCAATAATGAGAAAAAAAATTCATTTCAAAAGCAAGTACAGAAGTTTGTCCACGTGTCACAAACTGACGTTTTTTTTTCTTGTGTTTCTAAGACAAACTTAATCATCAACCATGTGATCGTTGGGTCTACATGGAAACTTAAGTTCTAATGTGTGCAGTAGAACAGTAGTACATTTACAGCAGTTTTCTCACAATACCCAGTGCGCCTCTGTCTGCTGCTGGCACTGGGTCTCTGCTGATAATAACTTATGCAAAGGAGCTACCGGTGTCTGTTGGAGAAGTATTGCTTTCATGCTTTCATCATGGAAGGTTTGGAAGAAGATCTGACAAAGATACAGTCACTTCTAATAAATACATGAGGCTAGGCTAGGCTTGTTATCGTTATTAATTTAAGCCAACTCCCCAAATACCTTCTGGATGTACCTGAAGGCTGAGTTGGTCCAGGACTGCACAGATGTTTTGTACAGGGATCAGTACAGTTCAGTCCTGGAGGCAACTCAAAAATGTGCAGGTGGAAGAAGAGAGGTTGAAACGTTTTGGGACTGCAAAAACTTTTACCTATTAATAATGATTTTTTTTTTTGTTTTTGTTTTAATCCAGTTGCTTTTCCCATCACACTTCTTGTGTTGGAATATAAGCTTTTACATTGGCATTATCAGTCAATACATTAACAGTTTAAAATTTACATTAAGTACATTTCCAGTTATTTTGTGTGTCCATTGCAACTCTTTTGCAGCCAGTGTGCAAGCAAGATTTCTCTGACTGTATAAATAAGAGGGAACTGAGAATACCCATGTGATTCATTGCAAGATTTTCCACATACAAACCCAGTTCTAATTGCTGAAGCTAAACTACAATTTTCTGCCATTATGAACAATTTTTGTGCAATTTGAAACTGCGACGGTGTCATGGAACGTTTTCTTTGTTTTTGGTCTCATCTGTTTGTGCAACACAACCTGTGCTGACATGGTCGATACTGGAATATGAAAAAGGAGGTGGTGTGATAAAGAATCAGGGAGCAGGGATGCATGGCAGGATGAAATAAAATATCTGTTTTCCGTTTTATTAGTGCTAACAGTGCTTATCAGTGGTAACACTCCAGACTGGCAGTAAAAGCTGGTGTGTCAGACGACTCAGCGATGCCAGAGGCCACAAAAGTGGCAACATTGTCTGCTGAGTGTAGAACCAGAACAACAATAGTCTCTCTGCAGTTTAGATGAGACCAGGCTGTTCTGTGCCAGTGTGTTACTGTCTCTTTGAGTGTTTCTTTGTCAACCTGGAACAGAGTGGCATTGAGGGCCTAGCTTCTCCTAGTGCCCTTCATTGTCCTGTAACACCAATATTTATCCCATTATATACACGTAAAAAAGCCTGGGGCAGGGTCTTATTTTCCCTGCAGATATCGATAGGGATAAGTGTTTGCATGCATTTGTTGTGTTTGCTTATGCATTTGTTGCTGCGATCCATTGAAAAATGTGATGTGCCCTTTACGCCTGCCATTGTTCCTCAGACTTGTGTTGCTGCAGAGATAGTACTGCCTTTGCTCAGAGCTGGAACAGCCTCTGCTAAAGATAAGCATACATGGTTTGTCTTCTCGTAAACTCGCAAACACATACAGGCATGCATTACCAACCTTTGACCACTGCACCTGCATGACACAGGTTTGTGTACTTCCCCTGCATGCACACTCATACTCAATACACACCCTCGTGTAGCCTCAAGCATTTAGTAGCTCTAGTACATTAATAAGCCTTTATGGAATTTTTCTGCAAAGCTTTTGTTTCCGCACGTTTCCTAATATTGTGTATGACTAAGAGAAATGACCTGTTCAGACCATTGAAAGGAAATTGAGGTGTGTCTGCCCAGCTGCGTTAAACTATGTGCATTGTGCTTGAGTGTCGGCTTTTATGGCTTTGCAGGCATTATTGCATCTGTAAGGAAAAAAAATCATTTGGAGATTGGGTGTCTTTCAAAAAATCCCACTTGATTCTTGTCTGAGCAACCTGAAATGTTTGTACTTTAGGTATCATGCACTTTCTTTTATTTTAGGTAACCAGCTGGACAGTTGGCACATGGCCAGCTTTTAAGGGTCCCATCAGTTTACGGCTTGAGCCAGATCATGCCCTGTGTATCTGCAAGCTGGGAGACCTTCATTCCAGAAACACAGACAGAGGCATATGACATATGACAGACGCAAAGCCGGTTTGCTAGATGGATGAGTGATGATAAGGGTGGGAATGGCACATTTTCTCTACCACTCTCCTTTTTTTTTTTTATCTGTCAGCATTTTTTCTTATTTATTCATTGCCTTTCTCATTTATGCACTGTCAGTCGTCCTCACTGTCTTTCTTTATCTTTCATCATACATATAAGAATGACTTGACTGTTTTCTTTGTGAAATTCAGCAGATGAGCTCCTCAAGTGGCTTTTTTGTGAATGTGTTTTTATCTGAGCTTGAAGTGAGAGATTATTGATTACTATGTATTTCTCTTCAGGGGATTTGTGACAGGTCAGAGTTTCAGCTAAAATTGCAACCTATTTTCTTCGGGTGTGTGGGCCATGGGTAAAGTAGAGGTTGGGTATGGGATGCGTTATTTTTCCCTTAGAGTTAGGTAGTGTGGGTCGATCTGAGTTTAAGGTGTTGGATTATAACTGTGTAAATTTAGTCTTAATTATTTGCAGTTTTCTTGTGTTTTATTCCCGCTGCTCCTCTGTACTCTGTACTATAATATAAAACAAAAACACTGCATATGCCAGACAATATATGTGGCAGTTGATATCTGTAATAGGCTACCAGCTGGTTCTAGTATGTTTAGTGACTCCGAACATGTGCAAAGCAAACTGCAGCTGGTGTTTGCCCATAGCATCAAACTCATCCTCCTGTGGTGACTGCATTTTCTTTGAATTGTGGAATATTCTGAGCATTATCCCAGCCCTTATCCTTGGTGTTTATAGTCTATGTTTTTGATGTTACGTTTCTTTATGTGCCTCTCCTCCTGTATTTCCATGAGAACTGACACAGGACTCCGGAGCTGTTCTGAGAAAATGAGCTGGGTCAGGTGGATGTCTTGTTGTCAGTGATGTTCTGCCTTTGACAAAAAGAATAGACAGCAACCTGAGACTCACAGGCCCATTTGTTTCCTGTTAGTTTATCACATTTCACCAGCCAAGAGGTACACAAGCTAAGTATCCTGGGAGAGTGACATTCTTAGCTGGGAGGTGTTTATGAGTTTGTTTTCTCATTTAATCTGATTGTTACGGTATGCACAAATCTTGGACTGATAAAGTTTTAAGTGAAGTGTTATGAGGAAGTTTGTTACAGAATAAGCCTTAATGTCAAAAGCTCAACCTCCCTTTTAGTTGTGTAAACTGTTTATCTCAGGGTTATTAGGAAAGTTTGGTTCTAGCCTCTAACATTGCATTCCGTTGTTTGAAGATTAATGTTTCTTCCTGTTCACCTCTGTGTTTAAAAAAAAAAAAAGGCTTAAAGCTAAAATAAATGATTGTCTACTCATTCTGTGACTCAACCAGTTAGGCTTGATTGTGCATTACAAAAGAACACACTGTATATGTTCTCAAAGAAAAATGTTGACATCTCCAGTTGGGTTAACATATCTGTGCTGGGGTTTGATAAGCACTCCCTTTTCATATCAAGTTTCTTTCAAGATGAAATCATCATACACGTTTCACTCAAAATAATTTTTACCTGATGTAATCATCTGTCACTATCTGCTACTTTATTTCCTATGATCTCATTGTGCGGGTTCAATCTTGGAGCGACGTCATCCTCCCCTCCAGTGCCACATTGAGTTGGTCTCAGTGATGCTGTTGCCATATCAGATAGGCTGTTGCTCCCCAGCAGAGTTTTTGTTTGGCATCTAAACAGTGGAGAAGTAATGGTGGTGTGGACAAGCCAGTTCAGAGGAAGGGTGGGGCAAGGGCTTTGTTAAGGAAAGCAGGAATTTTTCTGGCTGGAAGATGAAGTCAGTGCATTCCTCCAAAGCAGCTCCCAATACCCAGTGGAGCAAAGCCATGCATTGAATGAAGGACAAGATAATGGTAGGCCTCAGTATTAAACACCTCCCATTGAAAAACAGAGACAGACAGAAAGAGAACACCATCTGTCAGACTGTGGGTGAAGAGTTGCCTTTTACCCACCTAGGCTACAAAATTTCACTTACGATGCCAAGTCCTACAGATAACTCTGCCTGAGGCCTTTCAGTTTTTATGTGTATGACAATATTTTATTACCTTGTTTTGAAGTGTAGCTGTAAAAGTACAGACCGACCGGCGGACTGAACATAATGAAATTTCTTTAGATTAAACCTGCTGCCTGGACATGTTTTAGGTTTCCTGCTGATCAACTCTGGAAGTTTGGTGAAACCCACTTCTTGTCCTGCTGAGGCCCGTCAGACTGAACGCACATACACACATTTGTTCTATCTCTCCTGCTATGTTTCCCTGTATTTGTACTCTCCCAAACACCCTCTTCAAAACATAGACACACTTGAGTTGCTCCACTTTCCCTGTCTGTTCCCCTCGGCACTAAGCTATCATAACGGCTTTGAAGGAGGGCAGCAGAGCATTTAATTGGGTTACAGATTGGCATTTATGCTCCCAGGTCCACACGATACTGCGGGGCTCTTAACTAACCACTGGGAACTTAATAAAACGTCACAATGCTCTAACCGTCAGCTGGCAGTCTTGAAATTTACATTTCTTTGATCCATGACTCAGCACAGCACATTTCTGATGTCAGTACTGTTTGTTGTATAAACTGGTATTTCGACAAAATGTCCAGCAAGTGAGGGCATTATGTACTGCACGTGACTGCTTACGATGCATCGTGTTTATGTTATCAACAAGTTGTGTGCCATATGTTGGTGCTAGATTACATAAGAACATAAAACTCACGTTTTTGTAGCACACCTCTTAACTTTCATCTCTGCTGTTCAATCTTTTTACAGAGGTAGTGCCATGCAGTGGTAAGCTGAGTTAAGCCAAGCTGAACTGATCTGTTTTTGAAGACCTTCTTATCCCTCACCTGTCCTGTCGATCCCAAATGGAGCTCAAAGTGTGGGTGGATGGAGTTGTGCGGGTTGTATGTGGTCTGTCTGAGGAGACGTCCTGCCAGGATGTGGTCATTGCTCTAGCACAGGCCATTGGTAAGTACCTCAGACGTTGTCATCATTTTATGACACCGGCTTATCTAAAAGCCTGTTTAGATAAGAGTTTGGCATTTAGATTTCGGTGCAGACAAAACAAATGTGCTGATACATTGCAGAATTGCACCGATCCTGTCCTTCATTAACCTTTTTGCTCTCCGCTGACCGAATTTGAGTACGCTGCTAGATTGTCAGCAGGTCAGTTTGGATTTGAGCCGCCGCTCTGTCCCTATATCCTCCGGCTTTATTCGAGCTATACGCTGCAGCAGGATTGAACAGAACTCCAGTTTTAGCACTCTCCTCCTTCAATGAGCAAGCTGCTTGCCAAGTCATTAGGGAGGGTTTGTCCTAATTTCAAGGTCCTTGTGGAAACTTCAGTTTATTTGAACATTTTTCATATGTTGTGTGGATCTTACGCAGTTGCCTTTTATTCCAGTCCACAGAGGCAGAGATTTAGAGGTATCAGCATCATCATAATGCATCTGATGTCATTTGTTCACTCAGCATTACTTAGTATTGGTATGAGAAAGTATCCCCACTGCTTTATTAACACTAAAGGAAAAAAGTAACAGCAGATTTGACTGTCATTTTGAGGTAAAAAAAAATAGTGTGATGCTGTTTTTTTCAGCTTTATAGGTAATATTTTATGCTAGGAAGTTGTTTTAGTTCTTAGATTTATTTATACTCATTCTTTGTCTCTGTCTTTTTCCCAGGTCAGACAGGTCGCTATGTTCTTATCCAGCGTCTAAGGGACACAGAAAGGCAGCTGCTGGCCACAGAGAGGCCTCTGGAGTCTCTGGCAAAGTTAGGCCAACATGGCAATGAAGTTCAGTTCTTTCTGCGCCGCACGGGCCCCAGCAGCAGTGATGGACCTAACTCAAAACAAGAAAGAGCTACTCCCCTTCCATTGCCCAAGTATGCTGAACCAGAGCCTTCAAAACGTAGCCAGCCTAAAAAAGCCCTGACCTTTAGCTTGGGACCATCCACCTCTCCTAAAACCAAGACCAAACAATTTAAGAGGCCTCCTCGGGACTCTCCAGAGCAAAGAGCCTCCCCCTCTCCTTCATCCAGCCCTCTGTCCCCTCATGCGTCATCCCCTTCTCCCTCACTATCTTCAAAAGATGAGGTCTTCAGGAAAGTTCTTCAGCAACAGGAGAGACTGAGGGCCATTGAGGCCCAACTCGAAGCCCTAGAGAGGGAGTCACACACCTGGGAGCATCCCTATCCATCTCCATGTCCCTCACCAGTCTCTGATGCACACTTGCAAGAAGAGATGGGCGCTTTGGAGCAAGCAATGCGGAGAAACCAGGCAGAACTCGCACATGAGCAGTACTGGGAGGAGGAGCTTAAAGCAGAGGTAGAAAGGGAGCGAGGAATGACAAGGAAACTTGGGGAGCTCCATGCAAAGCTAGATGACTGTGGACGGCGACTCCATGAATTCTCAGTTCGCTCTGCTCAGCTAGAGCAAGAGATCCAGCGGGAAACCCAGGCACAAGGGAAAGCCAAGGGACCTGAGGAGTCACTTGATGCTGTAAAGGAAGAGCTACGGAGTCAAGAGAGACATGGGACAGAGCTAGAGGAACAGCTATCTGAGACTGACAGGGCATTGGAGAAATCAGAGTCTCTGCTGCAGGTAAGGAGGCAGGGCTCTGTTTTAGAAAAAGGGCTGTAAATCCACATCAGCCCTTCTGCTGTCATTTTAGGGGTGCAGTAGAAACCCTCTTTTGTGTTACTCTAAACTGTATCCAAGTTTTACACTCACAGCAAACAGTACATCAAGAAACCTGATGTATATTGATGATGATGCAGTAATTTGAATACTCAGTGCTCATGTCGTACCATGCCTGAAAGTGTTTCATTGTCAGAACTATTTATAACTGAGCTTAACTGGTTTGGCAGGTGGCATTTTTTATGCATTACACTTTCTAAACATGTGGTTACTGATTGTGAGTATATTGCACTGACCTACACTACATTGCCAAAAGTATTGGTTCATGTGCCTTCACATGTATATGAACTTGAGTGGCATCCACTCAGTTCACTGGAACTAAGGAGCCGAGCCAAACTCGTGAAAAACAACCCCACTCTGTAATCCCCCGTCCACCAAACTTTACACTTGGCAAAATGTAGTCAGACAAGCACTGTTCTCCTGGCAACTGCCAAACCCACAGTCATCCATCAGATTGCCAGACGGAGAAGCGTGATTTGTCACTCCAGAGAACACGTTTCCACTGCTCTATAGTCCGGTGGTGGCGCGCTTTACACCACTGCATCCAACATTTTGCATAGTGCTTGGTTATCTAAGGCTTGGATGCAGCAGCTCAGCCATGGAATGCCGTTCCAGGAAGCTCTCTACACACTGGTCTTCAGCTGATCTGAAGGCCACATGAAGATCTGTAATGACTGTGCAGAAACTTGGTGACCTTCGTGCACTATGGCCCTTCTGACCTCACTCTGTCATTTTACGTGGCCTACCACTTTGTGGCTGAGTTGCTCCTGAGACTGACCCATTCTTTCACAAATATTTGTAGAAGCAGTCTGCATGCCTAGGTGGCTTCATATACCTGTGGCCATGGAAGTTATTGGAACACCATACATATTGTATTGTTGGTTGATTATTGGATCTACTACTCAGCCTCAGCTTGTTGTAGTTTGTGATTTCAGTTTTTTTTTTGGTTGTCTCAGATGTGGCTCCATCAGTAAAAGCCTAACCCTGTTTGAAGTGAGACTTAAATTTTGCCATAGTCACAATGATAGTTCAATTTTTCAATTCCACGTGGATTGAAAACCTATTGTGCCCCATTCTTTGTCCTGTAGGCCACAAGAAATAGCAAACATTAACATGTCTGACTATAAAGTGGGGATGCATCTGTCACAAATCAACTTGCTGCAGAACAGAGATATCAGGTTTTTGGTTTTTTGTACCTGGCTGTGTGAAATGACTGGGTTATAACAGGTAACCAACAGTACTGCGAGTGTTTATAATCCAAAAGTAACCCCCAAGGCATTTTGCCACCCAGACAGTAATTGCATGGAGGAAATGAGAAGCCTGTATTTCCTGTAAATGAAATATGAACCTGACAGGGTATAATAAAGCTATGTTCATAGTAATGGAACGGGGGTCTATGTCAGTCATCAGTCAGCTGATCGGTCGAGGCAGCCAGCCGAGCGTTTAAAGTGTCGGTGATGATGAGCACAGTGTTCCTGTCATCAGACTAATGGAGAGAGACCTGCAGGTGTGAACTGCTTCACCAGGCTGCCTCGGTCCAACATCAATTACTTACACACACACACGCTGTGGAAGGGGGCACAGCATACTGATGCTTCTCCCCATACTGTGTCTTGACACATTGACTAAGCCCAAAATGGTTAGTCGATTAAGACTGATTTACTAGCCTGTTTGTGTGCATCAGAGTTCAGTCTGTGGCCCTAAAGGTGATGCCACTGCTTCAATGGAATGTTCTTAATTACCAGATTTTCAGTAATTGTCGCTGATTGATCTTTCCACCAGGCATCTCATCAGTGAAGACAACTTTAAAGGGTGTAAAGCAAATACGCATTGGTCTCTATCTATTTATAAGTTTTCCTCAGGCTGCTTAAATCTGATTGAATCAGAAAAAGTCTTATGGCACTTATGATGATTTGATGATTCATTGCAGCTGAAAGAGTCCAATGGTGACCCAATGGGCAGTAATCTTAATCAGTGACTTGAAAATAGACCTTTAGAGTTTGCTGCCCCCTTGTGGTAAAAGCAAGAAAAATAAATCCATAAATGCAGTGATAAATTGTCGTGCAGAATTATATCCACCATTAAATGGACATCTATACTTAACAAGTCATAATATTTTCATATGCCGCACCCATTTCCCTTTACTTGTAAACTAGTTGTCCTGTATTTTCTTCCCTGATTCATATTCTTTTCCTCTCAGGCCAAACAGGATGAGCTGGAGGAGTTGAATAAGGAGCTGAGGCAGTGTAACCTGCAGCAGTTTATTCAACAGACGGGTGTCCTGCCTGGTCACACCAACTCACGCACAGAGCTTCAGGAGCAACTGGAGCAATTTCTACAGGATGGATACAAGAATGGTAGTATGGAGACGAAAAAAATTGTTTAAACTAAACATGGTATACCAATTTAATGTCCTCTAAAGATATTTCTTCCTGTCACTCAGACCACAACATAACTCCAGTTGAATCTCCACCTCGTCCTACTGCAAAGCAGTTCCTGGGACATCCACGCAACCTTCAAAACCCTCTAGTGTCCAGTCTCAACCCTGAGGGTGTGTATGTGTGAGACCCTGCTGCTTCCCAAGTCTACTACCCTGCTCCTCTCCTGCCTTGCTCTTTGCCCCCATATTTTCTACCCCAGCTTGATTGGGTTTCAGACCTGTCGTTTTTGGTGTTGGGTAGTTGACGGATCCCTATGGTGGTTGTCCTTGCTGCTTCTCAGCAGCTTCCCTCTGCTCTACATTTAAAGACATAAAGGCCTCTTTGGCTAACTCTCAGTCTTCTCTAGATTCCTGTCCCAAGCTTTTTTACAGTATTCTTAGATGTTCCTTCATCAAATTTGTCACATATTCCTGTATGCTTTCATTTTTGTGGGTCTGCTTATTTTGTCGTACTTCCCTTATTCCCTGTTCTCCCCCTCTTACTGTTTGCTTCTGGACTAACAGTAGCTGCTTTTGTTATACTTTAATGCATTTAGGGATTTGCTGCTAACCCACCTCCCCTCCTCTGTGATAACAGAGTGGCCTTTCCACCCTCAAGTCAATAATTGACTATGAATAGCTGCTTTTCAAAGTATCTCCACGTAACACAGCAATCACACTGGGAAGTACTGTGGCAGGCATTTCGATTGTGTTTGTTTTTTACTCTTGATATGAAAATATATGGCACCGATGTCATTTCAGTTTGCCTTTTATGTATAGATACTATTTATGAGAGGGGGGTGTATCTATACAATGCCTTGTACTTTGGTGATGTTTGACCAAAGAGCAAGAGCCTTTTATGAGGGCTCTGCAAAATGTATTGCACTGTCCCATTCTCTTCCCATGCGAAGCCTTGGTCCCTGTGTGCCTACAGAGAAATGTTATCTTTCTGCTCTCTTTCTGGAGATGGTGAAAATGTATTTGGTGAGCTCATATCTTTTGCAAGTCTGTTTTTTGTCAAGCTCCATGCTAAAAGAAGAGATGCATTTCAAAAGTAGTACCACAGGACCAGGGTTTGTTAAGATGCTTTTCTTTGCCTCCACTGGGATGGATGCGCCTGGTTCCTTTGCTTTCGTCACACAGCATTTGACCTGTCACAATTTGCATTGTGCCTCACTGTGCTGTAGATTTAGGAGCTTACGTACACACCTAGGTTCCAGTAGCAATCTTCAATCAAACAGTGGGAGCTATATCCATAAATGACCATACAAACCACCTTAAACCAATATTTATTGTGTCTTAGTGCTTAATATTTCATTATATTGTGTTTGCATCTGTGCTGACAGGTCAAAGTGACGTGTGTTGAGGTGTGCATTCTTTTTACCTTCTGCTGTGTGAAGTTTTATTTTTGGGATTATATAAATTCTTTTTCCTCTGGAAACAGAATACATCCCAGTGCTTTTTATCGGCACAGCTTGAAACTGCTTATGTTTCGAAAATGCTCTTCTGATTGCAAAACTCCAGTCATGGTGCACAAGTTCTGTGGGTACAGGAAATAACCCAATGACTGTGTGAATAATGTGATTGAGCCAAGTCTCTCGTGTTGTGTTTTTTTTCTTTCTTTCTTTCTTATTTTTGGGGGTTTTTTTCCAAATACAAAGGGATCATCATCCCCACTTATTTTTGTGTGTCTTGCAGTCCTGACATCCCGAGACTCGTCATGGAGATAAAACATGGACCACAGGGCCAAGGGAAAGTTGTTCACTGTTCTGTCACCGTCACCTCTTATTTAACTCTTTGCTTTGTAACACTCATCTATTTTTTCAACCTACCATGATATATATATATACTGTATATACATAAGACAAATATATTTACAGAGTTTTCCTACTGTAAACACCGCAAAGTATCTGTATGAAATGTAAAATAATTAGGAATCTTTGACCTAGAAAAATTGTTACTATAACTATGTATTTAAATATAATAAAATGTGCACTGTGTTTTAGATAATCTTTTATTGTCTGACTGGTTTTTCATACACTCTTTATGATTTGCAATAACACTTGTTTAAATGGTGCAGTAACTTGGAGTGAAGCTGCAGTCCATCAGGAATTCACTTTCTAAAAATTACAGTGGCATGAAGCATGTGAAATGCATTATTAATATATTATAGGTACTGAAATATGCATGCTTTCCTCATAGCAGGTGGTTCAGTTGCAGCCTGTGAGACTACACAATAATTTCTGGGCACTTTGAAGCCAGTATGTACAGGTGGGTGATCGAGAGTTCACAAAGTGCGTGGTCATGGATGCAGTAACACAGTAGATCTATAGGAAACTGAACATACAGGAACAAGAGCACTGCTTGACAATCTGTTTAGCTGTAAATAAAGTTAACGTTGCTTTGATGTTGTCAGCTTAATAAGGTGGCTTTCCTTGCCACTAGAGGACATCTCATTGCTAAACACTGGACTTCACTACAACAACGTCAGTTGCAATGAGTCCGCCCATGTTGTGTTGTTAAATTACAGACTTACCAAATGTTATTATGTAATTTGCGATAAGAATCACCCTGCGCAACAACGCACAACACATTTGTGCTCCACCCCCTTCCTGTTTGTTTACTCTGGAGAATAAATACGCCGGCTGTCACACACTGAGTGACGTGAGCTTTTCTCACTCTCTGGCTAACCCCAGACTGAAACCCTGCGGACATCTATAAATACTCTCATGTGCTGATACTCAGCAGGTATAATTACATGGAAAGCAAATATTTCTTTCTTCTGTCTCTGTCCACCTGGGTGTATCTTAGAAACTGTGGCCATCTATCAAAAACATTGATATTTTTTTAACATCTGCCTTTTCTGTTCCACGCCAATGCTGTTAACTTGTGAATTATGGAGAGTTAGATGAGACTGCAGGTTTTGATATTACGATCAATTATTTGAAATTGGATTATACTGAGAAGATTTAGAGCTGTCTGGCTTTGCAGGAGTTAGATAAGCTTCAAATCCTTGTTTAGTTCCCAGTGTCTGGACAAGCATACAGCCTGGTGTGACACTGACGCCAGCCTGTGGCTATTGGGAGATATTACACATTCAATCTTATTCCAGTAAAAACTTTAGTTTCCCACCTGTCTCTACATTCACATACATATTCCGGTCATTTTAAATAATGTAAAAAAATACAAATAAGTTGTTACCTCAGGTACCTTCACTTCTTTTTCTTTTAACATTACGGTTAGGCTAATGATCCCAGGCTACTGTTCTGCCTGTCTGGGGGGGGGGGGGGGGGGGGGGGGGGGGGGGGCGGCGG
>JAVDPK010001034.1:671799-701655 GCA_034780415.1 Cichlasoma orientale | reverse complement strand
ATGTTATGCATGTACCCCCCCCCCCCGCCAGACATCCCACGTGCAAAGTGAAGCATCCACCCATTTCATATCTAAACCCTGAGGGCTCCAATCTCATAAGGGCACATTAACAGATTACAATGACGTTTCAGGATGGTATGCTGAGAGAGTCTTTTCTCATCAAACAAATGCACGTAAAAGGCGACGCAAAGCTTAACATTTAATGACTTTTAGATACAAAAACTCATCGATGTGTGCTTGTAGCAGCTGTCTGGGAAAGAACCTCCTTGGGATGGAAGTGAGAATCTGCACGTCCACACATTATGATGATGAATGGGGCCATGAGTTAATGAGTCTGACATACTGCACTTATCTATTCCTTTGTGTCACAGTGAGTCATTATGCACTGATTGGGGATAAAACATCCTCATACCAAGAAATGCACTAAACGCACAACACACAGACAGTTGATTTGAGTAGAAACTTTACTTTGGATACTTACAAGCATACATTGTACATACTGTATTGATACAATCCATTTATATTTTCTTACATGGTAAGGTTTGTGTTGCTATATAGAATTTAGTAATAAACCGGTTCTAGTCATGTGAAGTTATGGGGGAAAATCACTATATTATATAATATTAGCCATTCTGTCCTGAAACCGGGTTTCCTTATAGCAGTGTTCATTTTTGCTTATGGGCCCCAAGGAACCTCTTGAAAAATCCTTGGAGGCCCCTCTGACCTCAAATTGGTAACCAGTGAACATGAATATGATCCAAACCCATCAGATGAAAAAGAAACTGAAACGAAACACTCACCAGCAGTCTCAAATGATGGCATTAAAGAGGAGGGATTGCAAACGCCACATGGTCCTAAATTAGGTACTGCATGAACATAGTAGGAAGTAGGTTACAGTACACATGGAGACCACTGGGAGGGCGTTCATGTCCAGGCGGTCCTCACGGGGCCACGATCAAGGACCGCTTGTAAACAGGTGTCTGTCTGATCCGGCTCTGGCTGGGCCTCGGACGAGTCAAAAAATATGAGAGGTGTTCCCAAAACCAGGTTAGCCGCTGTCACACGCACAGTGGAACTGGAAACTGGCACAATGTGCGTTAGTCAGTGGCTTACCTGCTTTTAGACTGCAGATATTACACAGACAACCTCAAAGCGCGCTCAATCTGTAGAGTAATAAAGACAAATGCTGTGTCATAAGCAGCTGAATTATTTACAGTAATCTACACACATAAGATGACATAATAATTTAATTACATTGACAAATATCTGGAATTGTCTTTTGTTCCCTGAAAACTAGACTACTCCAGAATAAGAAATTACACTTGGCTTCCTGTCCACGATTTATGGATTACGGAAATATATAATAATAATGCTTTCATTTTCGAATGGCATCAAAAAAGTTCCCTATTAACATACAGTTACAACTGAATACCTGGCAACCCTAAAGACATTTGTTGGAAAATAAACCTTCTAATGATATGTTAGATATATGTGGCCTATTCCGCCACAGCATATAGACAGAATAAAGAATAGTGGCAGATAAAGAAGGGCTACTTACCAGTCCCAAGTTTTCTTTTGGAATATTTTTTTTAGGAAATCTTTCAATTTTTCGCCTAGATCGCAGTCTACCAATAATCCAAACATCCAGTTAGTTTTTTCTCAATTAGAAATATGAGCGCATGATTAAAGTTAGGTGCATTGAAGAATATAGTGTAGCCTACACCGACGCAGAAGTTCAGTTCACTTGCACTACCCCTACCCTGCCCACTCCTCTGCATCTGCAACCCGACCTGGTTATGCAAATTAGGAATGAATTGACATCACGCTCGGCCAATGGACTGGCGTGTTAGTGTTAAGTGTCCCGCCTTTTATAGATAATTGGCAAATCACGACCTGAGAGAGGCGGGGTTTTGCAAGAGCGCTGGTTCGGCTGAGTTCTCTGGTTATAGTTGGGGTGCGGCGCGTTCAGTTTTGCACGTCGTACATTAGGAACGAACCATTATGTTGTTAACAGTTTCCTGCCCTGGACGATTATTTATTGCAAGCATCAATGCGAAACAGGTTTCTTTGCCCTTAATTAGACGCCATGTGATGCGACAGCTGCCACTGGAGGTGGCATATGTGTACTTTAAGCCAGTTTGACAAAAGACGCCCCTACCCCTACAATGTGAAGTGGTTGAACTCGGCTCGCTTGTGTACAGTGTTGCCATGAGCCGAGTGTGGCTGAGCACGTACCAAGGATGCTGCATGACAGCCTGATCTGATGATGACGGGGAGGCGGAGGAGGACGTCGACGAGGATGAACTCTCAATTATTTACGCCGTGAGAGTTGAGGACTCCCTAACAAATGACATAATATCATAGCACATAGCAATTTAAAGCAACAGTTTAAATATGAATTTGAATGTACCCCATTACATTACATCACCTCCCCATAAAAACCAAAACAAACAGCAATTACAGTGTTGTGACCGTATTATTATCAAAATTGTTTTTGTTTTTTAACCACACAAAATCACGTCAAAGAATTGATCCATTTTTAAACTGTGACATGCTCTCTCTTGCCAAGATATTATCTGACTTTTCGGGTTGGAGTTTTCTTGTAATCAGTCTTAGACTGGCAAAGCCCCTGTAGGATTATTCACAGCCAGGATACACATAACCCATGACACAGAGTAGAAAATCAGGATTACACACATTGTATTATGTAACAGCTGATTTTGTCTTGATTTTGATTGGCCACTAGGGGGGGACAGTTTGGAGCCTCAATACAATCCAGCACAGACCCCACCGTGTTCCAACAGGTATTCCCCACTACACTTTGATGAATTAGTGCAACTGAACTTAAAATATCACCATTACTGTATAACGCATTGACGTGAATCGATATAATTAAGAAATCAGTTTTAAAACGAGCATAAAGCACTTGACCTCTCGATGACCTCGCGCCACTTAAGGTGATATACACTTAAAACTACTGAAATTGAGTACTGTTAAAACTTGAGACACAGTTTTATTGTGATTTCTTCTGATTTATTATTGCCAGAGTACAGCGTGTCTGTGTAAAATGGCATTCTATCACATCTATCATAATTTTTGCATGATAAAAAAAATTAAGGCCTCTTGTACCGCTCTAAAAATATTACTGTAAAACCAGCTGTTTTGGTTTATTAATTAATTAATCAATCAACCACAGATTACTTTTTAATTACAGAATGTGGCAAAACATGATTAACCACCCTCTACTAGAGGCACACTAGAATAGAATAGAATAGAATAGAATAGAAAGGAAAATCCCTTTACTTGCCCCACAATGGGGAAATTTTGATGTAGTAGCGGGAGCAGTTGTAGATACAATAAATGAAGAGACACAATAAGAAAGTATCAAAAAGATAAAAATAAATGAGAAAATACACTATTATTCATATACACATAAATACTGTACATTTGAATTATTCGTTTTGAAGGCTATTTCTCCTCAAGTTTACGTACATTATTCAACTATAACCTAGCAAAAGTGATCAAATCTCAGACTTAATTTAGGAACATGAAATCATCCCCACCATGCCCATCCTAGAGAATCCCCTGCTTTCAGCTGACTTCTCCCTGGATATATCTCTGCTCTCTTTTTCATTCATTCCTGTAGGATGGTTGCCCACTCTTTAACTTCGATGCATCGCTGTCCCTCACATATTCTCTGGTGAATTTTAATTTCACCACTTTTCAGAGTTAAAGTCAGAATTACAGGCATATCTGAGGAGAGCTGCTATATGACAAACTATTCCACCACCTGAAACTGCCACACTCTTCAGAAGGAAACATTTAAAATCTGCACTTACACTGTATTATTTTTGTTAGGACATCACTTGCTCCTTCGAACTCCCTAATAAGGTGTGTTAATTTCTGAGCCATATTCTGTGCTACAATTAAAAATATTGTTTTTTAAAAAATACTTTATTTTATAATTTTCACTGCGTATTTAAGAAAAACAATTAATAAACTATCACAAACTTTATTTTGTCCAGCTCGGGCATCAAAGGTACACTTTTTATGAGATATTTTTATTGCTGTGTGCCATGCTTGGTGAAACCTTGTAACAAACACTCCAGAATCGGGAAAATACAGTTTTAAAAATATTGTTTAATAAATTCTTGATCATTAAGTTAAATTACAGAATGTGCCATATTTAATACTCATATAATTTCACTTATACCTGCTAAAAATGTATATAGTGTTTTTGATCTGTGCGCTCCAAAAGCACTGCACCTTTGTGTGCCGTATTTCAAAGAAGAGGACTGTCTCTTTAAGAGCCACTTTCTTCTGACTGCACTCGGCCATTTCCGTCTGTAGCCAGCCGGCGGTGTCAGTCAACAACCGTGGAGACTTCAAATTAGTCCGAACATATACCCTACACTGCTGAATAGGGTAGGTTTGATATTGCTGCCTAGCGCTTCAATAGGACGCTATAGTTGCGTGGGTTGAATAGAGAGTTTGAATAAATTACGGACACTGAGTGCTTTCAGCAAAGACTTCAAACCATCTTGCACTTGACATTTGCTAATTTTAGCATTGCAGGGCTAGCTAACGTGCTACACTGAAGCTAATGTTACTAGCTAGCGGCATTTGTTAAGTAAGAACAGCCATACAGAAAGTGCCATGTTTTTTGTCGGAGCGGATAGTTGTAAAGTGGATGTTTAAATTTGCTCTGCATGTATATTGTATTCGAGGCAAAGGTGAAAACAGTGTTTGGTTCCTTGTTTCTTCTTTGTTTACAAATGTAGCTTCTGCATAGTCCATAGGTTGTCCGTTAGCTAGCTGGTGTTAGAAAAGCCTTTTCTATTTGTGTGCATGCAATTAAAAGAAAAAAAAAAAGAATAAAAACGTTGTCTCAAAAATGACTGAACACACACTCACATGCCACTTATGGCACTTAAGAAAAAGTATTTGTCGCGTCACTGTAGTAATACATCTCTGAGACCATTGTCTTTTCTGTTTCTGATGGGGATAAAGTGGAAATCCAGAATTACTTGAGTGGATAGATTCGCTTACGTGTTATCAGCAAGAAATAATTATCACAATCCCTTTCAGTAGGGGGAAGAAATCACTGTCTGCATTTGTGTTAAATCTTAGAATTATTATATTAGAGAAGTTGCTGCTGCTGTTTCTGATGGTCAGCCATGGATGAAGATGACAGCCAAGATGAGCTGATCAATCGCAGTACATCTCACAGCAGAGGAAAAAGAGCTGCTCTGTGGGCCATATCAGGTAATTTGTTTACCACCACCTGGAGCCCATGATTGAATAGTTACATTTTATTGTCACACATACATGCATTTTCTGTGTATCTTAATATTAACCTTTCCTTTTAGATGACTCAGATGACTCAGAAGAGGAGGGGGAATCGGACAGTGAGGAGGAAGAACAGGATGGCCACATAAATGGAGGTGATGAAGAGGAGGATGAAGGGAATGAAGAGGAGGATGGTAGGAGTAATTTAATGTGTAATTTATATGGGGGATGCTGAGCATTTGTATGGTCTGATATTTACCTTGAATATTATAAGCAGATTACCTTAAAGGTACAGTGTGTAAATTAGTGAAACTTTCTTTGAAGTGGGTCCAACCTGATGACAGAATTATTATCACCCCTATAAAAATACAGTTTTTTAAAAAGTATTTCCCAGAGGTTGTTGAACAAAGAAATGAATTTTAACGCATTTCTAAACATCCTAGTTTTATTTTGGATGCTTACATTATTTTACTTTGCACACAGAAATGAAATTATTTCACTAAAACCAAAAACGAAACCCCCATGCTAATTGTTAATTGTGTATACTTTATGCTGGATAACACCCTGCAGTCATTTGTTGTAGTTGTAGTTAACAAGTCTCACACGTCTCCTGAGGAGGTCTTCAGTTCACCCCACAGATTTTCAATGGGATTCAAGTCCGGGCTCTGTGCAGGCCAGTCAGTAATGTTCACTTTGATGTTCTGGGGGTAGCTCTTCACCAGGAGCAACATATGTTTTGGATCGTTCTCGTGTTGAAAGACAAAGCACTGACCCAGACCCAGTTCCGCTGCTTGCTGCTTGAGGTTTTCTTTCGCACTCTTCACACATCCTTCTTTCTTCATGATTCTTTCCACCTTGATGAGATTTCCAATTCCAGATGCATTTAAGCATCCCCACAGCATAATTCTCCCACCACCGTGTTTTACCGTGGGGAGAGTGTTCTTTGGGTTGTACACCTCTCCCTTTTTATTCCAAACATAAGCAGCATCTCTGTGGCCAAAGAGCTCTAATTTTGTCTCATCTGACCAAAGGATGCGTTTCCAGTGTGGATAAACTTTCTCCAGGCTGTCCTTAGCATACTTCAGTCTGGCATGAAGGTCTTTGTCTTCTACAGAAGTGAAGTTTTTCTTGGTCTGCAACCTCACAGCCCATTCCTGTGCAGGGTTCTAGGTATTGTCATTGTTCTTTGAGACTACAATTCCTGACTTGGCTAAGTCATTCACTAGTGTCTTGGCAGTTGTTCTGGGGTATTTAGACACATCTCTCTCTAGTTTTCTTTCCAGAGTCTTTGAAATCTTTCGCTTCCTTGCTGAAGGTTTTATACTATGTGTAAATTGGAAGATAACCCTCAGTTTTAACTTGATTTTACAAACTTTGAGCATTACAAAGTTAAAGCAAATCATTGCACAGCAGTAGTTTATGCTATGGCTCAATAAAAAGGTCAGTTTTTCAGGGAGTTAATAATATTTTTCTTTTCTTTTTTTGAAATAATTGTTATTGTGTGCAAGTATAAATAGTTTATGCTCATGAAGGAGACTATTATATTTAGAAATGCTGTGTTGAAAATCCCTTGCTCTGTTAAAAAAGCACTTGGGAAAATTTTGACAAAAACGTGAAACTGTTGCCCACTCCTGTGAATTAATGGATTAATTCTAAGTTTAAGGCAGTGGATCTGTTTGTTAGAAGACATAATTACACATAAATTAATGTATATTTTATGAATACAACTTTGTTTTTTTCTATTAAATAACTTCAAAAAAATTACTGCACCTTTTATATGATCAGTCACAAATATGGACAGGCCCACTGTCAGCATAGTGGCATATTTTACAAAGAGAGACTCTAATGTTAGTAAAAACATGAAGGTATGAGTTTAAATGCATAATACCACTGCAGTGTGTATTTGATAGAAGAGTTGTACAGTATGTAAGCCTTATCCTAGGTTAAAAAAGAATTGCTGTATGAATGAGTGTGTTTTAAGTGCTATATTAAAAACAATCTATTTATAGCCAGGAAGGAAAGCTGGCCAAAATGCAGACTGTATAATTTAATAGACTGATCACTATCATTAAGGCAGGGGGAGATCTGACTATAATACCTTTCTTAATACATTAAATGAATGCGTTCTTTACATGTTTTCTAACCCTAACTCTAATTTTGTTAAATAGAGGAAAAACCTAAATTAATAAAAATAGTTATTAAATAAGAGTAATGTAAAATTTCATCAACAGTTTAAGGTCAACAAGTACAAGGTTTAAGTGCTCTGTTTTTGGATTACATTGCCATATTAAGGCTGGGATGTGAGTCAGCACCTTCAAGTCAAAGTCCGTTTTTCTCTGCTGGAAAATGGTGGACTGATCTCTCCAAGCTGGGGCAGAGTTGTTGCTCAGAGTTCAAATATTTTGGGCTCTTACTCATAAGTGATAGAAAATTGGGGAGTGAGGTTGACAGGCAAATTTGGGCTGCATTTGCAGTAATGTGAACATTGTACTGGACCATTGTGGTTAAGAGAGAGCTGAGCTGAAAGATAAAACCTTTGCTATACCAGTCAATCAATGTTACCACTTTCACCTATGTTTATGAGCTCAGGAGCAAGAGCATGGCTACAAGCAGCTGAGATGAGTTTCTTCTGTCTGTTGGTTGGGCTCAGCCATAGGGATACACTAAGGAGTACAGACATCAGGAAGGACCTCAGATTAGAGTCACTGCTCCTTTGTGTCAAAAGGAGCCAGCTGAGGTGGTTCAAACATTAGATCAGAATGAACACATGAAACCCAGTCTTACACCTGAAGTTACATCACCAAGCTGTAAAATTTTGCTTCATAGTACAGACATCAAAAGGCAGTGATTTAATTTTATTTTTTTTGCTATGCTCCACTCATTTTTTTTCAGTCTTTCAGCTTGTCATCCAGTTTTATAAATCTGTATGATTAAATTTGTGCTCATTCAAAGATATTGTGATGAAGTGTGCAAATACTTTGAATGAAATTAGGGTCTGTGATAACACACTTCTAATATACATTGATACTTTGCATGCTGCTCTGTGTACTTCTGCAATATACTCTATAAACATAGGTTTGTCAGTTTATGTAGAACGGATTTCTGTACATTTTTATTAGACGAAGAAGAGGAGGAAGATGCTCAGCCAGAGGATGGAGGTTTTGAGGGAAGCTCTGCAGACCTTGCAATAATAAGCTCAGATGAGGACGCAGACAAGTGCCCCATCTGCCTTAACACTCTCAACAGCCAGCCTGTTGCAACTCCAGAGAACTGTGAGCACTACTTCTGTTTCGACTGCATCCTTGAATGGGCCAAGGTGGGTCTGAATTTATGGCGTATGAACAAAGAAAAAGTTGCTGTTGATGTTATGTTTTTAATAAATGGTATTTACTCTGCAATCTTAGAGGAGGATGAATTGTTCAGTTGTAGTGTTTTTGTTCTCCATTTAGAATGCAAACTCGTGTCCTGTTGACCGTATTGCCTTTAACAGCATATACCTTAGGAAATGTTATGGAGGCAAAGTGAAGAAAATGGTGAGTGAGTTTATTCTTAAATAAGTTGTAGAACAATTATTAACTCAGTTTACTTGCATTGTGTTGAGTGGGCTATTTGCTCATGTGCAATTATGAATATTGCTTCTTTTAGATAACGGTGCAAAAGCCTGTGAAGGAAGGTCAAGAGGAAACAGTTGATTTGGACCTGGAGCAGACCAACTGTGAGGTTTGTGGGGGCAGTGACCGAGAGGACCGCCTGCTGCTCTGTGATGGCTGTGATGCAGGGTGAGGTTGATATTATCATATTAAATGGCTTTTACTTTGTATTAATTTTTTTTTTCTAACTTATGCATACTTATCAGTACAGTGTTTTTGTTCCATAGATATCACATGGAATGCCTCACGCCACCTCTTGACTCTGTTCCTGTAGAGGAATGGTTCTGTCCTGAGTGTGAAGCCAACAACCGTAACTCAAGTAAACCTTTAAGTTATTTCCGTCTTCTATTGGTTTAAAATTTTATCTATTAAAAATCTATTATTTCTGTAATTGATGTTTATACATTTAATTTTCTTTCAATAAAAATATATTTCAAAAAAAGAAAAAAAAAGTCCTGTGGAAAAAAATGTGTATTTTATTCATTCTCCAGCACCCAAAACATCCTTTTACAAATCAAACTTTTAAATCTCAGGAGGTTCAGCTGAGGAACTCAGTGATGTTGACAGCGTGCCTTCTACTGCACGTCCTGCCACCAGTCGATCGCGAGCCCATGTTGCTGGTCCCACCAGAGCCATCGCCCGTACCCAGCAGAGTGAGAGGGTTCGAGCCAACGTCAACCGACATCGGATCACACAGGCACGCACGTCACAGGTTTGGCATGAAGCGTGATGCTTCTGTCTTGGCTTATTTTCTAACTCATTTATACAGCATACATGCCGTGTTGAATTTTGCAGCTTAATATGTCAAAGTTCATTGTAGTGAGGACTACATTTACTGTTAATTTTAAACACTTATTACCTTCGCCAAGAAGATTATGTGATTGGATCAGATTGATTGTTAGCAGGATTTCTCAGAAAGTTATGGACAGATTTGCTTGAAAATTTTCCGCATATGAAATTGGGCTTGGTCCACCTTGGAAGTATATACCTTTTGGAGTCAAGAAATTTTTGAAAAAAATCTTTACTATTGTAAGGTGGGGCACAATTGGACACATTGCATCATATATTCACAAATACATCTCAGATTAAATAAGAAAAATTGGGTTAAATCATCTTGAAAAGTATAAAAAATGAGTTTGGTTGCAGCTTTTCCTTTAAATCCTGGAACTAAATTCATGCATGGTGTAGAGGAAATTTTCAGTCTTGGTGGAGGTATGCAGTTTGAAACTGCTCTTGTTAAGTCGTGTGTCTGGATAATGTACTTTAGTGCTACTGACTGCAGAAATGATGGCATGTGTTTTTGACTTTTAAACATCTTAAATGCTGATATGCTTTTGTTAAGAAGCAGTCTGTGTTTGTGAGTCAAGCTTGCAAAACAATAGTTTGTGAAAGCAAAATAGTGTAGTAATGCAAACCTTTTCCCAATAGCTGGCCCCCACATATCTGATGCAGTCCACTTGGCTGGATGAAACGATTAATGCTGTGGTTGCTGGGCTCAACACAGCTGTGCATATACGGGATTTAACACCTCGTGTACCATCTAACCGTAAACGCAAGACTAGTAAGTAAGGACACATTCACAAATATAAAGGAATGAATTATTTTAGATAAAAGCACACACATGAACAGATAATGTGTGAAGAAACTGAAGTGCTCGCTTCTGTTGAGAAAATACTTTATTCATTTGGTTGAACAGGAAAGCGGAGAAAGGCAAAAAGTAGGAAGACATTTGCTAAAAATGGTAAAGTGGCTAGCACAGGAGTCAAGAGGAGGAGACGGAAAGCAAGGAGGGCTAAATCCAGGAAAAAGATGGTGGGTGCATTATCAACATCAAACATTCAACATTTAAATTATTTCATTTAATCTTTCTCTTTCATTTCAACAACTAAAATTTCTTTTGTATGAAACATTTCAAGCAAAACTCTCTTTTCCTGCTAGATGGCGAAGAACGTTGCCACTACACGAAGCCGTATTGCTAATAGTCTTGGAATTGTAAAAGACAAGAAGAGCTCTTCACTTCCGACAGTTTACAGGCCATCAGAGCACACACTAAGCAGCATGCGTGCTGACATAGGAGCTGCATCCCTCTCTATCTATGGAGACGCATTTGATTTGGATCCATTTGTGGATTGGTAAGAGGCTTTATGTAGTTTGGCTAGTATTTACATACAGATCTATATAAAAAGATTAGAATATCATTAAAAAGTTAAATTTTTTGTAGATTAATTCAAAAAGGTAAGCTTTCATATAATTCTATATTCAGTATGTGTAAAGTAAAATATTTATAGTATTTATTTTTATTAATTTTGATGATTATGGCTCACAGCTCATGGAAATCAGAAATTCATTAGAATATTTCTAATGGAAGGTATTAGAATATTTCCTAAGATCAATCAAAGGAGGATTTTCAATACAAAAATGTCCAACTTAAAAGTATGTTTATTCAAACACATGAATACATCGATGCAGTGTGGTATGGAAGCAGTTAGCTTGTGGCACTGCTGAGATGTTGCTTTGATAGGAGCCTCATCTGTATTTTGGGTCAGGTGTCTCTCATCCACCTCTTGGCAATAAACCATAGGTTCTCTATAGATTTCAGGTCAGACAAGTTGGCTGGAATGGCATAGGAATATAACATTTGTATTTATTTTATTATTTGGTGCTATTTATATTAATATTTGTTGATATTTTCTTTCTTTTTCTGTTATCATTTATGTGCTTTATATTTAAATGCCTGTGAAATTTATATCTTCTTATTTATATGCTGCTGTATAAAAACAGAGATCTGTCAAACAGAATTTTGTTGCATGAAAATGTGCAATGACAAAGAATTTCTACACAGGAAACTGTCAAGTCAGCAGAGTGTGGTTGGATGCACTGAACTAGACTGAGCGATACAGCAATTTACTCAACCTTGAAATAAAGTTGTGGGCCATAATTATCAAAATTAAAAGCGAAAACTCTATTGTTGTTTCCATCTCATTAGTCTAGAATATGGTAAAATTTTCACTTTTTTAAATAACTGATGGAAAATATTTAACTTTTTCATGATACTCTATGTCTCAGTGTGTCACTGCTTATTTGGTATGAATTATTAGGCAATAATCTTTTTTTTAATTTATTTAATTATTTGGGGGACTTGCGGTATCCATTTGACCAGTGATGAGGATGAACAGCAGGCTCACGTTTCATCACTGCTGGAGGCAAAGAGACGAGGGATCTCTTGCTCGGCGCTTCGCTCTCATCAGCCTGTGGCTCGACCAGTCACTGCAAGCCTTTCCAGGTACTATCTCCTTTTTGCCCTGGTTTGGTGGATTGGGTTAAAAACAGCTAAAAATTAGAATCACTAACAAAAACCTGCCCTATGGGTGGTTTTTGCTAGGCCTGCTGTACTTGTTCACTTCGCACATGCTCAGTCATGTATGGTTAATTAATTTTGTTAGTCAGATGACAAAAATAGTTGTTTATAAAAACTTAGAATAGTAAATATATCCTATTTGTCTTCTCGTAAGCTATGTATTTATTATATAAATTATATTGTATTAGAAATTATTTTTAATATATAAAGCAAAGTAATCAAATACAGGCCGTATTAGTTGGATTTCATTGGTAGTTACCTCAAAGACCATCCTACATGTGGTATGGATCATATCATCATCGGCTATTTACATTGATTGCTTACATGATAAGTATAATATTGATCTACCTATAAATCATAAGCCTGAATTGTTTAATTACTACAATCATCATATAGGTGTTATGAATCTTGGTACCCTAGGTAGTTTATACGCCAAGTTTCATCAAGTTGTCTTATAGCAATTGTAACAACTGCTAAAACGCATCTAACAACAATGAAAGTTTGTTAGTAAGCATTTAGTGCAGTATAGGCAAAGAATGCACATTTACCCCAGTGCACCCAAAAAAACTATCGAAGAATAAATAAAAACTATTGTTTTTGCAGAAATGTAACTGCTGTAATAAATATTTCATAACTGTGAGGAGTAGCTTTCTTAGCCTTTGTGATGAAGGTGTAGATTTAGTTTCATAAATACTTCAGAAATCTTATTAAAGGTTTGCTGCACTATACCAGGAGGGGTATGGATGTCCACCAGCCAGGAGGTGTTGTGGAGGCAGCGCCTGTGCCTGATCTGCTGGGCAGCATCCTCTCAGGACAGAGCATGCTCTTGATGGACAGTTCTGATGTTGTCATTAATCGAGATGGTTCGCTTAAAGCTACAAAGCCAAGTAAGTGTATAAGTATAAATACAGCCTTTTATATGTTTTACTGCTATATTAAATTTTTTTTATTTTATTTTTGATAAATCAACAGGCAATTTTCTGCTTCTCCTGTGAAATGGTAGTCCCTGTTGTGCTCTGTAGCCTTGTGTAAGCTTAGCAAGACAGGAAGGGCCTTGGCTGGTTAGCAGCAGCCAAACTTTCAAAAAAGGGAGTGAGGGTGATTGTCCACTAGTAAATCGATCGCACATGCCTTAGTTCCCTCAGATGCCTCCCTTCTCTCAGGTGAATAAATAGTAAATGCTAAAGTGAGACAGCAGCATAGCTTCCAATGCTCTCCCATTTGGCAAGTGAATTTTTTTTTTCTGTCCCATTCAGCACTTACCTTAACTGCCTGAGGATGAATCTGTCTCCAAATTCTCATTTTCCATAGATAGTCCTTAGTTAGGCTGGTATAACAACAAGAAAAATCTGAATATACTGCTCAAAAAATTTAAGGAACACCCAGGACTCACCGCACCAGCATAGGGTCTGACAGTGGGTCCAAGAATTTCAACGCAATACCCAATGGCAATCAGGATGCTGTTGCCTATCCTGTAGAGGTCTGTGCATCCCTCCATGGATATACGTCCCCAGACCATCACTGACCCACCACCAACCTGTTCATGCTGAGCGATGTTACAGGACGCCAACTTTCTCCAGACCCTTTCACATCTGTCACATGTGCTCAGGGTGAACCTGTGAAAAGCACAGGGTGCCAATGGTGGACCTGCCAATTCTGGTATTCTGTGGCAAATGGCAGTCGGGCTCCACGGTGTTGGGCAGTGAGCACAGGGCCCACTAGAGGATGTTGGGCCCTCAGGCCACCTTTTTATGAGGTCTGTTTTTGATTGCTTGCTCAGTGACATTCACATTAGTGGCTAACAGTAGTGACACTGATCCTAGCCAAATGCAAAACTAGGGGGGAAAAAAAAAAAAATCTCAGTGGCCTCCACCTGTAAAAGCATTCCTGTTTTGGGGGTTGTCTCATTGTTGCCCCTCTAGTGCACCTGTTTTTAATTTCATTAACACCAAAGCAGCTGAAACTGATAAACAACCCCTTCTGCTACTTAACTGACCAGATCAATATCCCCAAAGTTTAATTGACTTGATGCTATACTCTGAATTGGACAAGCATTTAAGAATGGATGGTTGGATAATAATTATTGTTAGCGACTGATATAAAAGTACCATGATGATTACATAATGTTATTTTCTTAAGATAACTTAAAATCTTAAGATGTTCAGATTTAATTTTAGCAAGAAAACTAAAGTTTGTTTTTGTTTGAAAATTTCTTCTCTTACAGTGATGCCATCTGTATTAATGCCAGACGGTAGCAAAAGCAGTAGCTCTGGAGATGCCAACAACCCAGGGATTCCAGCCAATCTAGGAGACAGTTCTCAGTCTCAACCAGGACCCTCCTGTACCTCTGTGAGCACACCATTGTCCCAGAGCTCATCTCGGTTACCCCCCTTCACAGCTTCGTCAACTAGTCACACACAAACACCTCTCCATCCTGATCTCAGAGCGCATCCAGGTTTGCATCCACCTCGTCCAAACAGACCCACACCCTCTTCTAATCACCGGGGAAGCAATGGATTTGGAGCCTCTAGGGAAAGCTTATCTGTCTGTACCACCCTAGAGTCCAGCTCCAAAAGCAAGGGAATGATTCCATCACAAAGCCAACCTAAAAAAGCGCCTACAAAACCCATGTGGGTAGATGTATCAGAACTTCCTAGAATACCAAAAATAAAAAGGGAAAGTAATGGTATGACAAATGATGGCACTAATCAAGGTGGTAGTCATAAAGGTAGCAGCAGGAGGGGTCATAGTAGTAGTTCTACACCTAATAGCAATGGTTATGGCATGCCCGAAACGGGCATGAATAACCTTTCTGGGGACAAAGGAAGGCAGCAAAGTGTAGACCAACAGAAGGGCCAGGCCGATGGGCAGGCCCGGAGGCACAGGTCTGATGGAGGTAGCTCGTCATCAACTTTCTCCAATTCATTTTCTTCGTCCTCTTCCACTGGGTGTCCTGCCAGCCAGCCACGATATGCCTCATCGTCATCGTCATCATCAGTAAGCTTCCGCATTAACTCTAGTGGGAACACCTGGCAATCAAGGCGGCTAGGCATTGGATCATCCTCTTCTAGTGGAAGCACCTTCCCAGAACACTGGAGGAAAAAGGATGATGACGCTAGAAAGAGACAATTGGACAGGGATAAACAAATGCTTTTGGCATCACGTAGTGTGAGTAGTAAGGAACAAGACAATATATACGATCCCTTTAATCCTACACTGTCAGATTCCAGCAGCTCAGGTGATGAAGCTGAGGAAACAAGCCTAGAAAGCAGTTCTCAGCATGTCACACTTGAAAGGAAGTCTCCTAATTTAAGTAACAAGACCACAACACAAAACAAGCAGGACCTGGTACAGGTGAAAACTGAAACACCAGAGATTGAGATCTCACAGGAAGAACCAGGGAGAGCTCAGAAGACTACATCTGAGGTCAGAGTCTCAGAGGACAGTGTCAGAGTTGAAAAAGAATCAAGATTAGCAGACATAAAGACTGAGAAACAAACTGTATTACTTGACATTAAAGTTAAGAAAGAACCTTGTGATGACACAGATGAATCTGAAATCTGTGGTGACAAATTAAAAAGTTATTTGAATTCAGAGACCCTAGACACCACACCACCTGCTCATCCAACCCTGGATCTTTTTAAGACTGAGAGAGAGACTCGAGAAGAAAAGAGTGGACAGTGTGCTGAAACTCCCAGCAGATTTCTCCCGAAAGATGAGGAAGATTCATCAGCGATCAACTCTGCTACCATCAAAAGAAAACAAAAGGAAGAAACTAAATCACATGTGAAATCCTTTTCCAAGTCCCCGTCAAGAGATTTAGACCATAAGAAGAAAAGTGTCAAAGCGCTGAAGGATCATCCCTCTAGTGGATCAGAGACAGACAGAGGCAGGAGAGGAGATCATCATAGTTCAGGCCAGGGAGGAAAACAGAAAGAAAGAGACTGGGAGGAGAAAGAAAGGAGTTCCAGGCGATCACGGTCTAGAGAGAGGAGGAGAGCACACTCAAGCTCAGACAGTTCTCAACCCAGGTCACCTGATAGGACTCACAGAAAGAGACACCGGTCCCAGTCACGATCAAAAGATGAAACGAGGAGGAGGCGATCCAGGTAAATATGCAACAGTTTTTCAAATGTACTTTATACCAATAATTCAGTGTTCAAGTGTTTTATTTTGACCTTCACTTTCACTTTATTAATTATTGTGTTTTTTTTTAGGTCTGCTTCAAGCTCCAGCAGCAGAGAGCATTCACGGAGGAAGAAGCATAAACAAAGGAGCAAGGAGAGAAATGATGACAAAGAGAGAGACCATGATAGAAGACGTGTTTCAAAAGACAAGAGGCGTGGCCGGTCTCACTCAAAATCCCAGTCCAAGTCACGTTCCAGGTCCAGGACCAGATCTAGATCAAGGGACCAGAAGCATGGTCAGTCAGAATCCCGGTCTAGATCCAGGGAAAGGAAGAAAGAACACAACAAACATTCGTCTCTCTCTTCTAGAGACAAAGTGGACTCACGATCTAAAGAAAAGAGGAGACCCAGGTCTAGATCCAGCTCAAGAGAGAGAAGGAAAGAAGAAAGAACATCCAAAAGTTCACACCAAACTTTGGGGCCCTCTCTTCCATCCTCCAGAGGCACAAAGCAGTTGCAAGACAAGAAAAAAGAGAAAGATGTCTCTCAAAGCTACACAGAAAATGAAAAAGTTGAAGCTAAATTAAAGGAGGGGTCTTCTTGTTCCTTCACCTCTAAAGTCAAAAAGGAGGACAGAGTCCTTGGTGCAGAAAGTCAATCCACAATTACAGAAATGACAAAAGAAACAAAGGTTAAAAAAGAAATTAAGAAAGAAAAACGAGCATCTCTTGATATGTTTGAAGATGTTCCTGTTAGTACACCAATTAAGAAAGAAGAAACAGACACTTCTTTATCAGTAACTGAAAATCTTGATTTCGAAGACCCCATTAAGACGGAGACTTGTGAAATTCCCATTTTTAAATCTGAGCCAGGCTCTGTATGCAGCTTACCTCCTGATACCTCATTTTCTACACTGACCACACCTGTTGCAGCAGACAGCCACCAGAACACAGTCTCTCAGTCTCAGCCAGTGTTAGTGGCCAAACATCAAAACACTGAGTTGGCTATCCCTGTAAAACTAGAAGTTCAGCAGCCGTCAGACTCTGACGATGACTTTAATATTGACGTGATGCTAGACAGCCTGGACTACGTGAAATCTGAGCACACAGAGAGAAGCGGTGCTGCTGTCCAACAGGAGAAGGAAGTGGTGGAAGGGAAGATTGAGGCAGAGCAGGCATCAACGATAGCAGGAGCAAAGTCCAAAACACAAGTGAAGCGGGTTACCTGGAATATACAGGAGCCTGAGGGGCGTCAAGCAGAGAAATCTGCAAGCAGTAAGTGGTGTACAGTTACATTGCTCTATCATGCTGTGTTTAATTTCAGTCATTTAAATTTTTTAAGTATCTTAAGAAGTGATTAATTAAATTAAAGCTCAAATAAAGTGAGCCCATTGTGCTTTTCCTTATTTTCTGTCAAAAATAGCCTGGATACGAGTGTTTTTCTAGTCTTTGATCAAGGTATTTCAATATGCAAATAAGTAATATAAAAATTATCTCCTTTAACCATAAATCTATTCATTTACACTCCAAGAATAAAAATATGGCTGTAAATGTGCATAATAGGTCAACTATTTTTTTTCCCTGGCAAGCAGAATTTCAGAACACATGTATGCTGTGTATCTTATGTAGCTGTGTGTGTGTGTGTGTGTGTGTGTGTGTGTGTGTGTGTGTGTGTGTGTGTGTGTGTGTGTTTTCTCTCTCCCCCCCCCTCTTCTTTCTCCTCCTTTCTCTCCCCCTTGCACAGAGCTTGCGCTGTATAAACTGAAACTGAAGCAGGAAGGGGCTCGCCGGCCGTCTTTGACAGTCCAGGCATTCAGTCAGGTAGGTCCGAGCTAGTTGTCACTGCAGCATTTACCTGATACTTTTTTGAATTTACTTCTTCTGCAATGGCAGTATTGGCAGGAAGGTGGCAGTGTTTATCCAGAAGAAGCAAGTGTGCTATTTTCGGTCATGTGATTGAAACTGAAACTGATACTGAAGCATTTTCAGAATAAATGAAAGTAGAAGGTCTCTGTGTCTAATGGTAAACAATAATTCTAAACTGAGACAGAAGTGTGTTCCATGTCTGTACGACAGACAGTACCATTGATTTTAGACCCATTTATATAATTCCGTGTGTGGGTGCCTGGGAGCTTGAGGGTCCTGTGCAGTATCTTAGCTGTTCTCCCAGTTTGGGGGTCACTGCCCCAAGTGTTCCGATTACCAGGTGAAGGTAACAGTGGTCCCCACTGTAACCTTTCTTCTTGATGTTGCCATCACTTGGTATTACAATGTCTATCACTACAGCTTTTTTCCTTTGTTTGTCCACCACTACTGTGTCCGGTTGGTTAGCCATCACAAGTTTGCCTGTCTGTATCTGGAAGTTCTTCTTCACCGAATGGTTGACTGAAGGCAATCCTGATTCTATAGGATCCCCAGAAGGGACCGGTCCCATCCAACTACCGCAAATAACCTACCTCAGCACAACATGGAAACTCCTGTCAGGCATCATAGCAGCTAAGATGAACAGGCACATTGCTAAATACATTAGCGGGGACCAGAAAGGAATTGGCAGAGATGCCAGGGGAACAAAACACCAGCTACTGTTAGATAGAGCAGTCACTCGAGACTGTAAGACTAGACTGATCAACCTGTGCACCGCTTGGATTGATTACAAGAAAGCCTATGACTTGATGCCGGTCACAGATCCTGGAATGCCTAGAACTATACAAGATCAACAGGACCCTAGGACAGAACCACTATCCTAGATGAAAGAACAAAGATCCATGAGTCCATCAGGAAGATGGCTACAAATGATCACATGCTTAGTGAATACCTCAGGCAACAGAAATCCAAGAAGGAACAGGAACCATCGTGGAAGGATAGGCCCTTGCACGGCATGTACCACTGGCAAATAGAAGAATTGGCTGATATAGAAAAATCCCACCAATGACTGCACAAAGCTGGGCTGAAGGATAGCACAGAGGCCCTAATCGTGGCAGCACAGGAACAAGCTCTAAGCACAAGATCAATAGAGGCTGGGGTCTACCACACAAGGCAAGACCCCAGATGCAGGCTGTGCAGAGATGCCCCTGAGACAATCCAGCACATAACAGCAGGGTTCAAGATGCTAGCAGCATATAAAATATATTGCGCACACATAGATAAAACACTTAAAAACATGTAAATTCATGACCACAGTTTTCTGTTTTATATGATAGAAGTGGTGGTCAATGTATAATCTCCCTTGGCTTTTACAGGATATCACTGCAGATGATAGTGACCCCTCCAAGAAGGGTGCTGATGGTCTACTCAGCACCTCTAAATCTGATGGCCTTTATCCTGGGGAGTTATCAGCTGCTGGACAAGGAGAGGCAGAAGAAGGAGATGTGTCAAGGAAAGACAAGGTGAATAGAGTTTAAAATTAAATATTTGATTATAACTCTTACCTTAATTTTATGCCCCTCTGGACTAAAATCATTGTTTTTGGGTTGTCTGTCTGCGAACTTTATCTCAGGAAGGCTGTTGGGAATTTCTTCAGATTTATCCCAGATGTTAACTTGGATATATGGATGAACTGATTAGATGCTAATAGGAAAAGGTGACTGTCCTTGTGACTTAATAAAATCTTTTTTTTTGGTCGTAATTTTATAACCCGAAAAACAGCCCAACACAATAAATGGAAGGAAGGGTAGCCTTTTATTTGCAAGAAATATCAAAGTTCAGCTTAACCTTATGTTCTGCAAAACCACTTCTCTGGCCAGTCCCTTAAATTAGAAAGATAAATATTGTGACACCATGCTTCATGTTTGGACGTGTTGATGACATCTTGGAAAATGTGTGAAAATTGATTGCGCAGATTTTCCATGCTGCTGGCCTGAACATGTGTGGCGCGTACATGTTTAAGAATTTTAAGCTTCTATCGAAATCATCTTTAATGGAATGATGTGACAACTTAATACATTTTAGTAAATTCCCTCAGTCTTCAGTATATATGTTATGATTCTGGGCAAACATGAGTGTAAATAGGAAACTTGAATGGCTAGCAAAAGCATGCAACTCCAAGGTGGAACTTCTAGTTTCAAAATGTGTGTAAAAATGATCTCATGTCATAAATTATGTTTTACTTCTGCCAACAGTATTTGAAAAAACTGCACATGCAGGAGAGAGCTATAGAGGAAGTTAAGCTAGCTATCAAACCTTTCTACCAAAGGAGAGATATCAACAAGGATGAATACAAGGAGATTCTTCGCAAAGCCGTCCAGAAGGTGGGTTAGAACACTAAAATGATGAAAAGCATTTTATTGTTCACTTTAGGAGTGAGGAGTTTCTCATTGTCTCTGGTAACAATTTAAAATAATCTTTTGCTCAGGTGTGCCACAGCAAGAGCGGAGAAATCAACCCAGTGAAAGTGGGAAATCTGGTCAAGGCATATGTGGACAAATATAAACATGCTAGGAAACATAAAAAAGGAGAGGATTTAGGAAAAACCCCAGACGTACAGACTGAAGCAATGAAAACCTCTGACAGTCCACAATGAGGCAGGAGCTACAGGCAGGGACAACCACACCCAGAGTAAATACTGATCCATATCTTATGCTGTTATTTTTTTGTGTCCTAGAACTGGGTCTGATTAAACTCTAAACATACAAGCTGTAAATGGTAAACTGACCTTTGCTCTCAGTTTCAAGATGGAACATTTTCTATAATGTTGAGGTTTCTATCTTAATAGTGTTTTGAAGACAAACTTTATTCATTGCTGACTTGAACAGTACCTATTGGTGTCTCTTGCTTGGACTGTCACTGCCAAGAACTATTCTGTGTGTGTGTGTGATACAGCTCAGAAACCTAATGGGAGACTTTGAGACGGTGCCTTAAAGAGGCAAAGCTCAAAGACCCTCCCAAGGAGGTACAAATCGGGTAGCTTTATCCACGGGCGTAACACTAAGAGGATGCAATGTGTCTTGGGCTTTGAGTTTTCTATGGATATTTTTGTTTTTTGGTGGGAGGAAAGGGGTATTTATCATTGGCAAAACTCAATTTCTTAGATGAGAAGTGGTAGAAGTATGCAGAATATGCATATTTAAGAAATTTGTCATGCTAAGAGCACATTGTTATGCAATTTTTGTAGAAAATTTGTCAGTAGACTTCTAAATAATTTTAGATTTGGTTGTAAATAATATATAGATTTGATACATCCACCTGTATGTTCCTTTCATCCATGCTGCCTGCTGCGAATGACTGACATAAATTGCCCTTGTTCATTGAGTTGACTTATGTTTAATATTTTAAATTCTATTTCCTTTCTTTCACATTTCTAATATCCATGTCCAATGAACTCAGATCAGTCCAGTGTAGTGCAGATGAATTCTGGCTCAATAGTTTGGAATGAATAGTTGTCACATTTCTCAAATAGCAGATTTTCTGTGTTTTCCTTTTTCAGCTTTATTTCTTTTCAACCCGTGACAGAAATGTAGAAAACCCTTTTTTTGTTTTTGTTTTTGTTTTGTTTTTTTAAATAAAACCAGAGAACATTAAGTTTTTGTGCCAAAGGAGTAAAAGTAATACAAAATGCATTATTTCCTTCAGTAGGTGAGATTTCATTTGTTTGAGCATGATGTTTTTAAAACAAAGGATATAATTCCATAGTGAGTAATACAGCTGTTACTCAGGAGTGAGGACTACAAATTTCTCAGTGGCAAAGGTGGAAACCCCTACTGTATTTCACAAATGTGGTGCAACATGTCCAACATTTGAATTAGAAAGTATTTTTTGTTTGCTTTGTTAACTAAAAATAATATTAAACTAACTTCATGGGTATTTTTATGGTTTAGCAAGATCAATTTAAATGTCACAAGCCACAGCATTGTCCAGTATATAGAGGCATATTAGAGTTAAATGCATACCTTTTAATTTGGAGCAGTGCTGCTTTGACAGTGTCTGTAGCCTAAACCTTAGTCTGTATACTTTATATATACTGCTTTCTCTAACAAAGGCATTCATGAAAAACTCATTCTTGCTTGTTCCCTATTTTGTTGTCTGTACTAGTTTGTCAGCTGTAAACATTGATGAATTGGGTTGTTGGACCTGCCTTGAACTCTGTCATCATCTTTAATTGTGCTATATAAAGCCAGGGACTTGGAATGGAAGAATTTAACAAATAGGTGCTCATGTTATCTGAATGTATGTTTTTTTTTTCTCTGTATTTACTTGATCAAAACAGTCCAGGTGTTTCTATGAGGAAATGCCAAAAATAAATCACTGATGATAAAGAGGGGTTTGTCTCTTCCAGTTTTTGAAGGGGGGGGGGGCGTCTTTTTTGGATCCAATCTGACACTTAATAGGGCATAATTTTAAAAGCTAATTAAAAAAAAATTTTCTTACAACAATTTTTTACTATACAAAAAACTTTAAATTAATGTATACAATTCTTTATTTATAACTTCCTTGCATGTATTAGTTACACATCAAGGTTGTGGAAATGCCAGTTTATTCAATATGAGAAGTGCAAGACGAACAGGAGAGTAATTGGTCAGTTTCTCATATACAGCCAGTGGCTGTATGACACAAAAATATTACCATACAGTATTATGTACATATACACACAGATACACAAAAGTTTATAAATATGATCAATAAGATATAAGCAGTAATTTCAGTTAATATATTCTGATATCAATTTACAGTACATTATGACAGTTTGACAGTTCTACAGCAATCTTCAGACTCTGAAGTTAGTAAAGTAACAGTACAGCAGTGGATGAGTCATTTCTGCTCATGTAGTGATTGAAAATATTTAACATCAACGTGAACATAAAATAAGCGCAGGTAAATGGCAGTATTGGCGGCTGTAATACATTCATTGGGGTAACTTGACAACTTTTTAGGTGATTTTTTTAAGCTAGAGTAGGACATGTTAAAATGGTTTCAAATAAAGGATGTGAAACGGCAAATTTCAAATCTAGTTAGGGTACTGTGCAGCTTCCCGCACTGAGTCTTCAGCTATTGGCGGAGGAAAGATGGAGCTGATGAGATCATAGAGGCTGTTGTGTGAGATCTGCAGGCTGACGTTGGCGCTGTAAAGAGATGAAGCTCCCTCCATCTGAGCCATCTCATGTAAATGTCGACAGATTAGAGGTACCACCTGAAGGCATAGAGAGAAATATTTACAACATTAAAGAGCTGTATAACTGCTTATGACAAAGTAACCATTGAAACTGATGACTGATAATAAAGAATAATAACTATGAACATTTCCTCCTGCCTGGCAGCTCTGCATTCAATATTCTTTGCCCAGGTTATAACTTTTGTCTTGGTTATCCAGTTGTAAGCACTTGTGGATAATTGCTATAAACAAGTTAACTACTAAAGGCCCTGACTGCTGATATTAGCACCTTTGCTCTGCTATTGATTTTTTTTTTTTTTTTGCCTTGTGTCTCTTGTACTTTGTTCCTTGTTCTTGCTCTGGTACATTTCTGCATGGTCTGATCTGCATTTACTGCCAACTGTGTTTTATTATTATATTGCTTGTAGTTTCTATTTTAAAACCTCTTCTCTCTAACTTGTTGACGCAGGTGGCTGCCCTCGCAGTGCTGTCAGGCGCTTCATTAAAGAGAATCTTTGGGTTCTTTTTGTTAGGTCTTTACTTTGCAGTGTAAGTACCCAAATGTGTGGTTTTTGTTTTTTTTCCATGAATAGGTGTTAGAAAATTTAAATATAAATAAATTAAATTGAAGAGCTGACTGAAAAACCAAATGTGTCTTTAGGTGAAGCACAGGGGGGGAAAAGGAAGTAGTGTTACCTTCACTACAATAAGCTTCTTCTCCAGAGGTTTTCCATCCGGAAACTTCTCTCCAAAGCACATGGTGATCGTGTATTCAGGAGATCTACCGTTGTTCTCCTTAAACTGTTTCAACTCTGAAACAGATTCAGATGGAGCAATTTATTTAAGGCTGAAATACGCTCTAACTAAATAAGAGCAGCAGTAAGTGGTAGCTATAAATGAGCAAGAGATCTACACCTACCATTCACATATTTGTCAAAACTTAGGAGCTCCACCATGGTGTTCTGGGGAAGCTTTGCCGGGGCTGGATGAGCCACACTAGGGTCGCTGGTGCTGGCAAACACGTGGCATCTGTCCTGCCTCCAGGCATAAATACCAGTTTCTCGCACCTCCAGGAACAGACCTCTTTGGATGCTGTTAAGTATGCGGTTGGTGTATTCAATCTGGTAATAAGAAAGATGTGTTTAGAAAACTAACATGAAATATAATGTACCTAAAATTGGGGGGGTGCATCCATCCTATTCTGATGGTCGACGCCTTCTTATACATATTAATACACACGCTATGATTTTTGTCTGCTTACCTATAAATCTCAAACACACAGATGGTCGCAAGAAAAGCAAGGCAAACCTTTTGATATTTAATGGAAGGATAATATAAACCAATTTCATTCATGTATTCTTTCCTGTCTGAGTAAACATCACATACACTTAATTTCCAGCTTGGATGATACAACTGTGTAAAACCTGCCACCAGCTAATGTGACTATATACCTGTTTCTGGTCCAGCAGATCCTTCGTGGAGGGGAAGCAGAGTTTGTAGGCATCGTACTCGGGGGCCTCGTAGTGGAGCTGGAGACGGGCAGTGGTCAAAGTCGTCTTTAGCATTTCTCTTTTCCTGTAGTGGATGGAGACCTCCAGGTCAAATAGCCCTGGCTGAGGTGAAGCGAGGACTGGTGCCGGATTTACTGTAAAACAAAAAATTTGAATTCATTTACAATGTACTTCTCAGGTAACTATATGCAAACATTTCTAGTAAAACTCTGATCTTAGTGCAGGAAACATACCCTCGTAGTAGACTGGCTGATCTGGTAAAAGCTGCAGGTTGTTTTCGACTGGAACGGGATAGCTTCCTTGGACATGTGTATTTTGCTGAATGTAGTTCTCTGTCCACTGCTGCGCCTCTGTTTGACAGTAAAAAATCATATTAAGCTACAATTAACCTTCATTAAACTACATAAAACCAAATGATAGCCGCAAATTTTACCTGCCGATTGGCCGTCAAGACCCAAGGCCATTAAATGGTTAATCAGATCAGGCTGTTTGTTGGGGGGAAAAGGTAGTGAAGGAGTTAATATTAATACAGAGAAGCACAAAGACATGTGAGTTTACACCAACTAACAGAAGTGAAAGTGCGCTGTGTGATGCTGAACCTCATTTCCTGAGGGGGGGAACTCTGCGGAAGAGGTGTAGATATCTAGAATCATGTCAGAGTCCTCCAGGGACTCCTGTGCTGGGGGACCGTCTTGGTTTTCTGCAGGGAAAGAAGATCAACATTATTTCGTATGCAAACTCAAACTGGTTTTATATCAGAACCTTGCTTAAAGTGACAATTAGCTTACGTGCAGTGTTGATAATCTCATAGATTTTATGAGGGTCATCAGAGTTCTTTGAGTTATCTTTTATCATCTTGAAGCGCCCAGAGAGGTTGTTGAGAGCACAGCGGAAGTTGGTTTTCCACCTGGCTTTGTCATTGGGGAACTCATTAATTTTACCACTTGCTACTGCCCAGGCCTGTGAAGCAAATACAATACAGAGTGGTACAGGATTTGTATATTTTGTGATTTATTTATTTCCATTTTACCACCTTTAACCGTTTTAGCTGTGTTTTGTTTTTGGTTTTTTTTTGTTTGTTTTTTGGCACTTTGCCTCTATGAGTTTGACTCAAGATAAGTGGAAGTGCCACTACTGGAGCTGCTGTGCCCTAATTGCCGCTGACAAGTTGGCAACAAGCCAACAACAGCAGTCTGACAGTAAAAAAACAAACAAAACAAAACTGTCTGCAGCACAGAATTAATGGCATCTTAGTTTATAAGCAACTCATTCAACAAAGCCTTTTATATAATCACACTGTGCCAGATAGCATCTGTGTTATAATAACACAGATTTATCTGTCAGTAGACTTACCCGGAAGATTTTACTGTCCTCGTCGTTGCAGTCTTTTCTGGAGTTGTGCTTCCAGGGGACTCTGAACTTGTTTGGACCCACATATTGCAGCCCAGCGTACTGGCCCGTTCCCACCTGCTCTATGAGCCAGCAGGAGAACTGAGGTTTGGGAAGGCTGACGGGAAACATGATAGGTCAGTGCTGGTATGTATCGACAGCCCTCGCGAGAGGCAAGAAGACAAATGAGGAGCGGCTTAAGCGCATACACGTTTATCCTGCATAATCGGCGCACGAAAAATCATCAAACATCCGTGCAGGAGCAAGCTCCGGTTAACCAATTCCGACCACACACATAAACACACACACGCAAAACATACAGACTTCTTCAGTCCACTACTTATTCGACATATAAAGTTTTACAAGGAGCCAAATCGCAATAAACTACAATATCATTAAGTATTAAAATGTGCAAGGAAGAAAAAAACAGACGCGTTTCTTCCTACCCTTGCATTTCGCCGTGCGTTGTTTTTCTCTCTGAAGTTATCGCTCTGGTGTCTCCGATCATGTCTTCGAACATTTATACTTCAAGTCCCTCCTTCAGAGGGAGGACGCAACCCAGTGCGGCATTTCCACGGCGCTGAGGGTTCGCTTCATACATACAAACTACAAAGTATTCCCGACGACCGGATGTCGTGGGCGTGTTAATAGGTTGGCATAGTGGAATTTCATACTAGGAGAGAATCTGAAAGTCGTTTTCCGCTGTTGTTCAGCGTTATTATTGCATCACTCCGTCATCGGCATTACATCATCTGATAGGCTACCGGAGTTAAATGCTTACTCGCAAAGTTTTTGCCCACTGAAGCTTTGGGTCAGTCCCGGTTTCAGCGATTAGGTGGAACTTCATTTAGTTTCATGAGAATTCACAAGTATCTTATTATAATGACATTTCATTTAACATGTTATCATTGATGGCCTACATCAAAGGTTCAAATAGGTTCAGTGGTGGATAGTTCTAAGCATGCCCTTATTTTGCACTTGCCCTTTTTTATTTTTAAAATTAAATTAAAAAAAAACATCCTCGTATTTAGTTTGTAGTAACAGCTCCATATATAACTGGGACATTTGGGAGAATTTAGAATTCGCTGTGTCCACATCACTGGACCCAGAGTGAGATGTTAAAAACTCCAGCAGAAAATTAGCATTTTTACTTCCACCTAATGAAAAAAATATGAATTATAGAGACAAAAAGTGCTGGCATATCCCCCACACCGTTACTCCACCACCAGCAGCCTGAACTGTTGATACAAGTCATGATGGCTCTGTTCTTTTATGTTGTTTAGGCCACATTCTGACCCTACCATCTGACTCAGCAGAAATCAAGGCTCAGCAGACCAGGCAGCATTCTTCCATTCTTTGATTGTCCAATTTTGGTGAGCCCATGCGAATTGTAGCCTCGGTTTCCGGTCTCAGATGCACACGGAGTGGTCTACAGCTGCTGTTGCCCATCTGCTTCAAGGTTTTGATGCACTGCGTATTCAGAGATTACTCTTTTGCTTACCTTTCACCAAGATAACCGCTGTTCACAGGATATTTTCTCCTTTTCTGGACCATTCTCTGTAAGCCGTAGAGGTGATTGTGCAGGAAGATCCCAGAAGGTCAGTGGGTTCTGAAATACTCAGACCAGCCCGTCTGGCACCAACAACCGTACCACGTTCAAAGTCACTTAAATCACCTTTCTTCCACATTCTGATGCTCAGTTTGAACTTGAGGAGGTCGTCTTGACCGTGTCTACATGCCTAAATGCACTGAGTTGCTGCCATACGATTGGCTAATTAGATATTTATATTAGCAAGCAGTTGAACAGGTGCACCTAAAAAGTGTCTGGTCGCATACATGGGATCAACATTTGTAGCAGGGCGATATTTTAAAAGCTTATTAACACAAATTTAGCTTTACAACAATTTTATACTGTACCATGAAGTTGAAACCATTACAGACTCTTTGCATTATGCCCTTGGATTTATGAACCATGCATTTCAGGGTTATGTAAATGCCAAATTATTAAGTATGAAAAATCCGGTACATTAATATGTGATGCTGAATGAACGCAACAAATGTTATTGTACATCCACTGCAATATGTGGATTTTAATAATTCACACAGTATAGGAGCCATAGTGTTGCAATGTAAAGGACCAAGCAAATACACTTATACAAATTGCACTAGTGCACAGCTGATATTATATTACAGTAAGGAAGTTTTAATTACATTGTGCGAGTATATGAAATATTTGAGTTGTTTTTGGTTTAATAACCCACATGTATCAATGATCTGATTCGGACATTGTTAAACATCTTGTGAACGGTTTCTGCTCAGATGACACCTGACATTTTTCTGAGTAATAAATGGTTTCACTGCTTTTTAAAATTGCTGCTTGCTAAATTAGTGCCCCTCGAAACCACCCAGTTCCAGTGAGTTCAGAAAAATAAATCCACTTGTGAATGCCCCTTGGTTTGTGTTAAAAGCGATGTATTTGTGTGTTTGATACTTTCTGAGTGAAACCTCTGCAGGTGTTGAAACACCAGAATGAATATTAATAGCCTGACATTAAGTGAGACTGCAGTGGGGGTGTCTCGGCTGCATGCAGTTTAGTCTGCACTGCTGAAAACTAAACCTTACTTGAGCTACTTGATCCAACCAAGGCATCATTTCCTCTTTCTGCCATTAGGCTTTTAGAATTTCACTGCGCAGGGAAAAATGACTGAAAGGTATTTTCTTCAACTGGTCCTCCTGGGAACCTTTTGTAATTTTTACCCACAATCCCAGTGCAAAATGTCAGGTTCTCTCTGCTAAATTAGTGTTCTTTACATACTTCACATCATCAGACTGCCTGACCGTGTTCCGACCACAGACTGCGTTACTGTGTTTTTCATTTTTTTAAGGAATATAGCTCACAGAGCCGAACATGTGTGAGTAATAAGGAAGCGATTTGTCCTTTAAACGGAGCGCTTCCCTTTTCTTGCTCACTGGAAACAGTGTGCAGTCCTTGTAAATGTTAGAGTGAAAACAAGGCTCTCAGCAGTTCTTCAGGAAAGACCTTGCATTTTTATTAACACACCACACAGAGGGTTACATCTTATTTTCCTGTTTTATCTATAATTCAAGGCCAGTGTTAGTAGTTTCAACTTGTTGGTTACATTGAGACACAACACAACAGCAGCTCATTCCCACGTGTGACAAACAGTACACAAGTGAGATAGCAAGCACTCAGCTTCTCCTTGAGAGGCAAACTTGTGATGAGCAGGTGCACTTAAATCAGACTTGTGTTTTTAAAGGGTTTTTTTGTTGGGAATTCTAAAAATAGATTCTGCATTCTTCTTCCTCATTTATCTTTCTATCTTGCATTCTTTCTCTCTCTGTATCTCACATGCCATCTCACACACACACACACACACACACACACACACACACACACACACACACACACACACACACACACACACACA
>JAVDPK010001034.1:637614-655111 GCA_034780415.1 Cichlasoma orientale | reverse complement strand
ACACACACACACACACACACACACACACACACACACACACACACACACACACACACACACACACACACACCTGTGTTTAGCGTGCCTTTTAGTTAGAGGGCAAAAATTCCAACAAGAGCCCATTTATCAGAGGGAGAATCTCAGCGATTAGATATTAGTGATAAAGATTTTTAAGTCAACATCCCAGCAGGTGTCTAGCATTTTTTTTAACTACACAGCAGTTCCTCTGTAGCAAGAAAGGATGAAACCCACCATCCATCCATCCATGTTCCAACCTAAGCGGCTGTGACTCAAATAGCTAATAGCTACCCTTTGCAAAGTGCTTTATACCGTATTTTGCAGCGAAGTTGCACAGTAGGCTAACTCTAATTATCAGTATGAATGCTAAGAAGCAGAATAATAAATAGAAAATATAATCCGTTTCAGCATTAAAACAGAACTAAAATTGTTTTTCTGGATTTCAATAGTTATTGTAAAATAACATCTCTCTGTACGCTGTAATTATTTAATATGTACTTAGGAAGTATTAACTGTAAAATGTAGTTTTTTTAAAACTACTTTGTGGGCTACAACTTGAGTACTCTTGAGTACTCAGTAAAAGCACTTGAAAAAAACACTGTGCTGATGTGGCTAACCACAGCAGGTCATCATGGAGCAAATCATTTATAAATTCACTAACCCTCCAAATGTCGCCGCTACTTCCAAAGTTGTAGCAGAGCTGTAGTTTTTTAGAAGTACTTGGGATATCATCTTTAAATGGAAACTAACTTGCGAACTTCCCACTGTCTCCACTAAACCTTGTGAATCCTCTTTGTTCATGGACGCCTGGACACTAAACTTTATTGTAACACCTGGGAGAGTTTGGACCTGGAAATGGCCAATGATGCCAGACTTAAGCAAATAATCAAATGACACATGATTTAAATGTTAAGCTGGTGCATGGCCTGCATCTGATTCCTGAAGATGTTTTATTTTTTTAGAGTGATGTATAAAATCACTGAATCAGGCCCCTAATCAGAGACAATTACAGGAGTCAAACATGTGGGTCTGTTTGACCCTTAGGCGTCCAGTATCAGTGCTGAGATAAATAATCTCCCTGTAGACACAGGAATGTGTGATGTGGTTTCACCTCTACTGGGGGGTCCACATTCACTTATCTCATGAACAGCAGCAACTTACACCAGCAGCAGTAGCACCCCCCCACGCAAACACACACACAATTATGATAGCCACCTACTGAGGCAAGCAACTCCATCAGACTTTGACAGGGATGAAGCCACAGGCTGTGCAAATTAACTAAGTTAACCTTTCAGTTGCTTCTCTGTGCAGAGGAAGCCAGGCAGAGAGAATATGGTCCGTTTGTTCCCTGATCAATCAAAGTCCTTTATGGGTCGACGTCAGAGAATTAAGTTGGATCGTCTTCCCGGTGATCCATTCCTGTGATAGTTTCATCACAATGGAAAACAAAGGAATGGCAGTTGGTTTTCCTGCAGGGATTCTTTACTGTATTGGACAAATACAGATGGACGGACAGCATGTATTTGGTGCTGTATTTGGTGCTATTGTCACTGTGGTGGGCAGGTTGTCCTGCATCTGCTGCCCACTGGGACCAGTTACTCCATTAACAGTCCTTCCAAAATTCCATTCATTCAGGTATTGTTGCTCAGTAAACTGATGTGTTCGTTTATTTGATTTAAATCATTAAACCTCCATCTATCAAGTTTCTTAACTGCTTATTGGGGACTGGAGAAAGGTGGGGGTATACCCTGGACAGGTTGCCATGAAATAGTTTCAAATATTCTGTCTTTGATTCATCTTATGGGATAAAAAAATAAATTGTCCTCATTATTTACCCAGATTTCCTGCACCTCTTCCGTTCCTCCCCACCTTTATTTAAATAAACGTACTTAAACATGCATAAACTTTGACACACACTGTCTTGGTTCACTTAGGAAAGAGTCATCTTTAATTGGTCCCTTAAAGAAAGCAGAAAGACAGGACGACAAACAGAAATATGATAAAGCAAAGAGGAACTAATAGCTGGTGGTCTGGTGTGCTGCCACAGTTTGCTCACCGTTAAACCAATAAGATAATACAGGGACCGCGGAGTCTGGGAATTGTGTGGCGTGTGGTCCCTATCCCTGTATCAGTGGCTCTGATTTTCAGTTAGATAAAGGCGCCAAGTTGTGTGCGTTAAAAGATTTTACAGCACCCAAGTCACCGGCAGGTGTGACTTTAAAATGCAATGAATAACCCTGTGAACTCTGCTCCTCAGATTGCGCTTGCTCAGTCACATTTTGTTGGGACAGAAGAAAAGTGATATAATATAGAAGAACCCGACTGTTGCAAAGTTCTGAATTAGGTTTGCAATAAATGGGAAGAGGAATAGACTGTCATCAATACTCTGCCAGCCATCTCAATAGGGGCAACCTTGCAACTATCCACCACCCTGCTTCCTCATTTCTCTACCACACAGCTCAGCACCCTTGGCTTGTGCTCCATTTCCTGACCACATTTTCACGCTCCAAGGATGCTCCCACGGGGCTGAGCGAGTGGGGACTTGTAAATTTGTGACCCATGCAGAAGAGAAGGGGATAACGGTCAGGTATGTTGGGGAAATTTGGTCTGAAATTTGTCTGGAGGGAGCAGAGGCAGTGGGCCTTCACAAATATGACACCCACCCACCCACAGGTTTAAGATACTGGAGGCAGTATGAAGAAAAAAAAAAAAGGAAAGATTTTTATTCTCAGCTCATCTGTGTGCAGCTGATGTATTCTATTGTGAAAACAAGTGCAATATTAAATGTGATTCTTGGCATATATTTGTGTTTGATTTGGTAAGTGTGTTTGCCTGCATAATAAAGAAAAGCGCTTCCACAAACTTTCAACTCAGTCTAAGTGTGTTTGCCACCAGTTCAGATACACAGTGAAAAGAAGGGTGTGTAACCTGCTGCGTCTCCGAGGCATCAGTGCACAAACACAAACACACGCACACACACAAACACATTGTTTTCCCTCAAACATCCCGGGATTTTTGAGTTGCTGTGCTGGCAAATTAAGACTCCCAAGTACCAGAAACAATTTTCCATTCGGAAGATGGAACACAGGTCTTTGTTTATCCCCCGCTTCATTCAATTACCCCCTCTTTGGTTTGTTTAACATTTCATACTCATGATCTAATTTTTTATTTGGTTGCTCTTCAGATCTGTAAATTAATGCCTCAGATGAGTGCAGAAGCTGCATGTGGTGTAGAATTCATTAAGGCTGCTTGTCCCCTGCTTGTGTGTGTGTGTGCGCGCACATCCCATAACGACGGCATCCCCAGTTAAAGTGTGTGTGTGTGCCTGTGTGCATATACGTATGTGCGATACTACGGTGAAAGGCGCCATCTGTTCCATGTGACAGTAATGAAGTGAGGGGCATTGTGGTACAAAGCCTCAGACCCATTCATCACAGCTGTAGGCGGGCCAAGCATATTCCCTCTGTCTTATAGGGATACCTCCACACACACACATACACACATACACACACACACTGAGTAGTTCTAGTTTGTTATTGTCTGAGTGGTGTGTGTATGCAAACACTTGTAGAACAGTTATTCATACAGTAAACGTGAGTCACCAGTGATAACTCTCGATGAAATGCTGCACATTATCCCTGGCATCTTCAAAGTGGTTTTATTTGCATGCTATCTGACTATCTGCTGTACCATCTAGCCTCATTTACATGCCATACCATCACTGCAACTGTACTGTGGTGTAGAGCCGTTTTTAGAATTCACAGTTGCAAAACTGGGATTCCCACACAATAAAGGCCTTCAGTCATTTGGAACTGTTGAAATGTGAAACTTAAAATCCCCCTTTAAATAACAAGGAGGTTCTTTTTACAGTTTCAGTGTTTGTTACTCTGGAGGTTTTTTTTTTGTGCCAGAGTTTTGAATTTGATGCTGTTTTATGTTGGAGTCCAAAAAAAAAAAAAAGAAAAAAAAAAAGAAAATGCACACCTTAGTTTTGGGTTGCATGCGAGTAACTTCCCAGGTATGACTGTGTGTTGCTCACGTATTCAGAAAGGTGAAACCGTGTCACTTTAATCACATTATATTTTTCTATAATGCAGTAATATAATGCATTAGTGTACTAAATTCAGAAATAAGATTACAGACTCAGTTATGTTGTTGCTTAACTTTACAGATTTTTCAGTTATCTGCAAGGTGGGTTGACATAATCAAAGCCCCCCCCCCTCCCCACCGCACATGCTACAACCTGTACAGGAAGAAGGAAAATAGCTGAAAGGTCTGCAGCTTTTGAAGAGACGAGATATGAACATTACCTTTATTTATACTGCACAAAAGGACAAGAACACAATGATACAAACAACATGTTAAAGCTGAGTGTATGCCAACCCCTGTGTGTGAAACTGTAGCCTTAACTGTCAATCATGTGACAGTGCATCTCAGGCCATGTTATAGAGGAATGCAAACGCATATTGAACGAGCAGCATAAAGTATTACTTTCTCCTGAGAGTAATTAAGTAAAGTAAGTAGTAATGTCTAATAATTTCCTTTTTTGGAGTACACAGTTCCAGTAAGCGGCCTGTCCAACAACTTGCATGAGTTCTTTTAAGCTATCAGTGTCACAGGGGAGATTTAAGTTTCAAGGCTAACGATCCAGATACTTATGAAATACAGGAATAAATATAAAGTAATTAATAAATTTAGTGATGAATCACTTAAATTAACACGATTCACTTCACTTCCAGTCCATACAGGAAACCATAAATACACTATATGGACAAAAGTATTAAGCTACACAGTCTCTTAATCTTTGAATTCAGGTGTTTACAGCCCCATTGACATAGCCCTACAAAATCAAGCATCTAGATATGCAGTCTGCATTTACAAACATTCATGACATAATGGGTCATCATAAAGAGTCATCATGATTACCTCTATGTGGTATTATTGCAAAGTGGAAGCATTTAGGAACCCCAGCAATGAAGTGTCAGACCACGTAAGCTTACAAAGCAGGGTCACTGAGTGCTGAGGTGCATAGGATTTAAAATCAACAACACTCTACTGACCTGATAATTGTAGCGTTTCAAACCTCCTCTGGCATTAACATCAGCCTTAAGCATTTGTAAGGCTAACTGTGCTTTGAAACACTGGACAGTTTCTGTTTCCAGCATTGTTGGGAGCTTGGACTAATCAGAGGCCAGATGTGTCGCTGTCATTACTATGTCTGATTCTAGCTTCAGTTTTGCCAAATAACTCAGATTACTGATGACCACATAAAGTGGTGGCTAAAGAGATCTGAAAGAGAGTATGGCACACCTGAAGGCTCAAGGTGGAGCAATTTGTCTAAAGTGAGCTGTCTGCAGAAAGTAAGAATAAAAAATGTACAATCTTAATATATTTTAATATACACAGGTTCTAACTGCATCTTAGAGAGGCTGTCGAGCAGAAAAGCAGTGGGATTACAGTGGGATGCAGGTAGGATGAAACTATGACAGCAAGTTTTACTTCAAGTATTTCCATTCTTAGCAGGTATAAACACTTTTATTCTTAGATTTGGATCAGATAATACCTCACACTGTACTAATGGATGGTGTGGAGAAGATGCAAGTAGATGCTTGCTTTGCTGCATTCCCAAAGCAACACTCAATTGATCAGTGTTCTTTACATTACCTGTCCACAATAATAACATTATTTTCAATGTATAATGATAGTTTGGGGAATCAAAATTTATTTGGGACAGTTGAATCACACAGCCCCACATCAGTGCCTAATCTGTTTCATAAACCACCATCTGGGGACCTATTTGCTATTGTATGATAACCTGGTATGTGGGGGCAGTGGCCAATGTTTCACAGGTGATATGTGAATAACAGATTCTTGTTCCATGCACCAGTTACTGAGTATAGTACGACTACAAATAAAGTTAAATTAAAGAAGCTTTGCTGGCAGCTGAAGATTTTAAGACTTGATTTCGGGCCAGTGTGTTCCTCCTTTCCTTTTTGCACAGACTGTTCACCTGCATGCAGCCAAAGGCTGCTTAACTAAGATTTGTCAATAAAACTCAGACTACAAATAAAAAGGAGTGTGCTTCTTATACCAAAAAATCCTGTCTGTTGCCAACAGATTCTGCATAATGCACAGATACCCGTGTGTAGAGATTAGATAAACCAAGACAGACCTCATCTCTGTGCAAATGATTAAAATCATTGTTCAAACACTGACATCAGCTGGAAGCGCTTTATTCCCAGCTCTGTTTAACCAGACAGGGCTTTTCCTAATGCTACCAACACTAATATTGACTCTTATGGTCTAATCCTTCAGTGTCTTGCCTTGTCTCCAAACTCTGAATGGTGTGATTAAACAGCCCATTTATCATATTTTCAGAGGCTCACTGGAATCGTCTCCTCTCTATAACCTAGGCTCCCTCCTAGCTTTCACTACGTATTGTTTAGTCACCGCACAGTTCAATACCAGTGCTCACTTTCTGTTTTAGTTGTTTGTTTTTTTTTGACACCCCCTTCTCGCCACCACCACTACCACACCACCATGCACAGCATCTCTCTCGCTGACATACAATGAGTTTCATTCACTTGTTGCCCTCTCTCTGCATGGGTTGCTTGTGTGCGTGTTCCATCTTTAAACTACATCAACACAAGCTTTGTACATAACTGCCCTCTGTGACCCCAGACTGAGGAAACTCCCTTCATCTGCCACTGACACACCCCCATTCACATGTACATGTTTGTATAATTACACAGTTTTGAGCTTGCATGTGCGCTGCTTACACTGTGTGTTTGTTTACGTGTGTGTTTAGAGTAGTGATATCTGATTGGTGGTTTCGCATGTGGATGTTTTCTCTTCAGACTAGGATCATCCTTTTACCCTCCCATCTTTTTCTTAGGCATCCTTCTCCTCCAGTTATTCTTTCTTTCTTCTTCTGTGCACAAAATAATATGAACCTTAGGCCCAGATGACCACTTAAAACTACAGGACTTCATAGCTTTAGTGCATGTGTTACAGGGTTTGCACTGAATTGTTCAATTGTTAAGGCATTTGCAGCTTTAAAAGAGTGATGCACAAAAAAGTTAGAAACTCTTTTTCATTCTTGCAAAGCATTGTTGTCACTTGCAGGTTTACAAATTGCTCCTTGGGTCTTTTAATGGCTCTTCTTGGTCTGTTATGAGCAAGTTTAATTCTTCTCTCTCTTCATCACCCTCCTTCACTCCCCGACCCGCCCTCTCTTCTCCCTGCCTCCTCCTCCTCCTCCTCCTCCTTATTTACTAGGTCGCTGGTGTGCCTCATGCTCTGCATAGGGCCCCACTTTGCATTTCGCTGTGTATATGTGTGTGTCTATAGGAACCCCCCCTACTCTCACTAGCTGAAAGCGTAGAGACAGCGTCCCTCCCCTTCAGCCCTGAGGATAAGTCTACTGTCATGCTAATGCCCATGTCCTGAGACTAATAGGTCCTTTTACACTGGAGTTTTTCATTCCCCTTGCCTCACAAAAGGGTTTAGTGCCAAGGCCCTTTCTCTCCTTCCTAAACTCTTAAACAGGATAAATATTTCTGTGATTCCTCCGCCTGGATGATAAGTTTGGAGACTGTTCTTTGTATAATTGGCTCCAATCGCCTTGTTACGCTTTCTGTAAATACACCAGCCAAGACGCAGGAATGCACAAACTGAAAAAAAAAACCCTCAACAACAAAAGATACAGGATTATGTTGTGCATTTGTGTGAGTGCGCGCTCATGAGTGTTGGTTATGTTGGATGATTTAGATGAGATCCTTGGCTTTACTACTTTTGTGCTGTGATCAAGTGACGAATCAGTGATTGTGATTGCACATTGAACAGAACCACCAGAGAATCTGTATTAAAAGCATAACACAGCTACCACTTACATATTTTGACAGAGGTGAGTGTGATATATGTTTTCAGTTTGTCAGTCTGTGAGGAGGAAAAAATATCAAGTCACAAGACACTTTATTAGGTGCACCTGTTCGACTACTCTTTAATGCAAATACCTGCCAATCACATGGCAGCAACTCATGGCATCTAAGCATATAGACACGGTCAAGATGACCTGCTGAAGTTCAAACTGTGCATCAGAACATGGAAGAAAGGTGATTTAAGTGACCAGACGGGTGAGGCCAGACGGGCTGGTCTGAAAATTTTAGAAACTGCTGATCTCACATAGAATGGTCCGAAAAAGAGAAAAGAAAAGAGAAAATATCCAGTAAGTGGCAGTTCTGTGGGCAAAAATGCCTTTTTGAGGCCAGAGGTCTGAAGAGAATGCCCAGACTGCGTCCAGCTGATCGGAAGACAACAATAACTCAAATGCCTCATTACAACCAAAATGTGCAGAAGAGCATCTCTGATGCACAACATGCTGAACCTTGAAGCAGATAGGATACAGCAGCAGAAGACCACATTATGCCACTCCTGTCAGCTGAGAACACGAAACTGATGATACAGCTCATCAAAACTGGACAGTAGAAGATTGAAAAAAAAGGACTGATGAGTCTTGATTTCTGCTGCAACATGCAGATGGTGGGGTCAGGACTGCAATACTATAAAGAGAATCCTTTAGAGCAAGGCCTTAGATAAAGTACAACTACAAGTACCTCAAAATTTTACTTGAGCAAATTCACTTAGCTACATTGCACTTTTGCCATGACTGTAGTTTGTGTTCCATGGAGGCAGATTAAATAAAAGTGTATGGAACAATAAACCTTTTAAGCTATGACAGTTACATATGTTCATGGCTCTCTGGCTTTCTTTCTGCTCATAAAACATGAACGCCTATGACAGATTTGCATATCAAAGTTTCCAAGAATCTACTTTGCCTGGGAATTTCCTTGAGAAATTGTTGATCTCTGCATTTCCATTCCCAGAAATTTCTATTACATTTTGAATTTTTAAATGCTCGTGTGGCTTTCTTTTCTGTTTTCCTTTGTTGTTGTTTTTTTCTCCTTTGGAACAGTGCTTGTTGTGTGAACAATTTTTCTTTTAATCAATTTGACTTTGCTTTAGATTCTAGCCTCGTTTGCATATTCATGTAAAACACACCCAGTGGAAACTGACTACCTTTGGGGAAGCCCTGTGGTATTTCAGTGAAAAGGATGAGTGTTGAAACATGCTGTGCATTTGCTATGTTTTGGGTTTTGCTGATCTCATGGTTCAATAAACAAACGGGCAAGTTGTCTGCAGAAGACAATTAAAGTATAAGCCAACCGCCTCTCTTCCTTTTAAAGTATAGACACACACACACACACACACACACACACACACACACACACACACACACACACACACACACACACACACACACACTGGAGCTGTCAAGCCAACCTTCCACTGTTTGATGTTTACATCAACCATGAAGACTGAGTCAGATACTGGTGTTTTGTTTTTGTGACACGCTGATTCAAATCTGGTGACTAAATAAGAGTTCAGCAACGACTTTTTCATTTAGAGTTTTTCCTTTCTGCCGAAAAATACTGACTAAGGAGAACAGGGAGATTTCTATCAGTTTTCTTCATCTTGATGCAGCTATAATTCAGCGAAGGCAAAGTGTTGCCTTCTCATCATCTATGCTCCTTCAAAATCCCGTATTAAATTAAATGTAGTGAGAGTCATCCAAATGAGTTATGAGTTTTATCTGTCATAGTTATGGAAAATGAACTCCAAGGAATGTAATATGTAGTTGTAAAGCATGATTAATGAATATGACCCTTTGGCAACAGGTTCAGTTGCGACTTTAGGGCTTCAGTTCAGAATGCTGTTAATTTTATTTGCATGTATGCAAATCAGTACCTGACTGTGTGCATTTATCACAACACATACACTGTACTATATGTCCACAAACACATGATTGGACTCACTTGGCAGGTAAGGACATTCTGTAACCATAATTGGCTTGGGATGTGACAGGCAGGTCTGCTCTTGTCTCAGCACACAGCAGAGCATGAAAGTAGCCTGGAGCAAGAATGGAATCGACTCTCGAAGCATTCATGTCAGTTTCAGAAAGTTGAATCTCAAATTGAACCTCAAACATAATTTAAAAGCATTTTTTATTTTTATTTTTTTGCTGTCATTGTTTGGGTTAGCTTCTAACCACATGTTCAAACTTTAGTCTGAATGCAGTTTTTCTCCAAAGTAAAATGTCACATTTTGCACACCTGGCTTTGTCCTTGTGTCCAGTTCTGAGGTGCATTAGCGTGACCAGCAGAGGGGATGGCTCACAGGGCCTCACCCTGTCATATTCTGTATGTTTGCAAGTCTACCCTACCTTTCTTTCTGCAAAAAAATGTCTGTCCTTATGGATGAAGACACCTTCCAGGTCTCATCTTTCCATTTCCTGATGGAAGAGTACATGCCCTGCTCTCTCCAAAGAGAGAGGACAAGCCAATGCATTCTGACAGCTCTATCAAGCACAAGAAATGGCTGCTGGCTGTCCCTGATGCTGCTGGGTACCCCCACCCTCTTCACACACTTGACATACATGCATGCATGCATTCATGCACGTATAAGTTCACACATAAGTTTAAACTCATATAGCATAGAGTACGTTCAAATATAGATCATGGATTTTTTTTTCTAAATGATCAGAAATTATTTTTGTAATTTTATTTAGAATCAATCCATTCCAATCCATTTTCCCATCTCTCTGTTTTTTTCTCACCTGCATTAACACAAGTCAGTGGGCAGGTTGAGACTGAGTAACAGATAGCTTCATACCAAGCTAATAGAAAAAGATAGCCGACAGCATGCATGATTTCATTTTGAATCTGGCACCAAATGTGTGCAGATATGCATACTGCACATATAGAGGGCATGGGGAACAGTTTACTTAAAAACGCTTCTTTTATATAGATTAGCAAAGTGTACCTAATGAAGTGACCAGTGAGTGTGTATTTATATTGTGTCAAAAATTTAATTTGCAAACCAATAAGGATACACGAGGCATTGATAATATAAATTCTATTACAGAAACCATCTAAAGGGCAGAGTTCAGGAATTATTCAGAGCTCTGCAGCTTTTCATTCCACCCAGAGATTCTTTTACAGCTAATTATGTAATGCACTTAATGTTTTAATAAGAAAGAAAACCACAAGTTTTATTGTTGCTGCTGAGGTGCTTATCTTTGGTTTCCCAAATCCACTATTGACTGTTTGGAAGAGGATGAAGACAGACTGATCTTAAAAAAATGGACTGAGAATGATGTAAGAAAAACAAGCAGGGAGTCACATGGAAATTAGACCCTCCAGGCAGTTGATCTTTTTTTCCCACAAAAACTTCTTTGAGGTGAAGCATGCATCACTGTGTCAATTATGACAGATAACAGTGTCATTTCTTTATATCTCCGGCCTTTCAACTTCTGTTATCTGGAGTGCTCCAGGCCATGTACAAAATGTAATGCAAAACAGCCTGATCAAAGCCACTAACATTGATTCTGGTTGATGTAATCTAACACTTGGTTTATTTTTTGTGCACTTTTGTGCCATTGTAGAGGGGAAAATACAATACAACAAGTGGATAAAAACACCGTACACATCACCTAGGGCCTTAATATCCAGAAATAGGGTCAGCTCTCCATCGCAGGTCTCACTACCATCTCGAAAAACTTTCCTTTCCAACTGAATAGTAGCAAGACTAAAAGGTTTACAAGACCTGCAGACGAAGAAAGGCTGAGATGGAGGCAGATGATCTGCTGTGGTGACCCTTAAAGAAGAAGAATCAGCAGGAGGGTCAGCTTATCAAAACTTAGACAAAGATTCCCGCTCTAATTTTCACTGAACCACACACAGCAGAAAAAACATCAAAACAGCAAATGTGAAGGAATTCAGGATTTCTGTCTCACAACATGTCTACAAAACTCTTATGCACAGAAGCCATGAGAGGCAAGTGAAAAAAAAGATTCGTTAGTTGGATCTAAACTGTTTATGACATAACAACAAAAAAGTTTTAGTTCCTTGCATTTTTTCATCTGTGACTCAGGTGAAAAACTTACAACTTCAATAACCCATGGCTACAAATAACATAAAATCAATGCAAAACTGCACCAACTGCATCTGCAACTAACTAAATCACCATTAGCATCATGCAGTTACACTCTAATATCTAGTTCTAAAAAAGGACTCTGCAGAAAGAGGTTATAGAAATTGTAAAATAATCATTTTAAGAAAACGATTTTTTGCTGACAAGTGTCTGCAGTTACATGTGACAGTAATGGTTAATATTCCTAATGTTGTGCGAGCACTAATCAGCTGTCTAGTTAACAGCGTTAAGGACAGCTTGTGTGAGCTGTGACCTGCTGATTGACAGGTCACCTGCAGGGAAGAAGGCCAGGTGTGCACGTAGAGTTTTCCTCCATCTCGACATGTGTGAACACCTGATAGATAGTGACAGGAAATCACGCGGCCCTGATTTTGTTTTCTGAGTATGTATTTGTGCAAAAGTTAGCACCAGGACAGCAGAAAAAAATAAATGCCTTTATTTACTTTGCACAGCACCGATGAAGCTTCTGAAAAAAGATAAAGCTTCTTACTCGTCAGTTTAAATACAGCACGTTTGCCTCCCTGAGTCTGCAGGATATTATGTTAACAGATAAGTCTGTTTATATTTAACACATGTATAGGTGCACACAAATACACTCCCACTGCTGCGACCGTTAACTGTTTAAAGCGTGCAGTCACAGGTACTGGAGGGGAAAGGAGGGAAGAAACAAAGAATAATGACAGGGATTAAGAAAGGGCACGTGATTCTCTTTGTGTGAATAAGGTGCACATAATCACATCTAATGCAAATATCAAAGTACAGAATAACGTGCTTGAAAAACACACCCAGTGAAGAACTTTAGTACATATGTAGCACATAGCCTCTTTACTTTCCCAGGTTTTCTTTCCTACCTGTACACTCACCCAAACATTAAATGCATATGAGTGTGTATACCTCTTTGGTGCAGACACTGACATATCAGCAATCCAGACAAAAGGTTGCATCGCTGGTTCTCTCTTCTGCTCAAGAATTTTTTTTAAAAAGTGGGTTATTTTGTGTCTTTTGTGTGCGCGTTTGTTTTGCATAATATGTCCTGGGAGGCTGCGCAAGAACTCAGGTATGCTACAAAGGTGACATTGTGAAGAGAGTGAGAGATGGTGTGTGAATTTTTTAATAGCAATCACAGAACTGTGAGAATGGGTGTCGAATGGCTGAGTTTGTTTGGGAAGAACAGCCTCTCTCAGCTCTTCCCTGAGGGTTGAATCTGCCACATAGTGAGCTATTTTAGAGTGTTTTTAAACCTCAGAGAAGGGAAGGTTTTATTAGTTTTTTGCCTACCTTGCACTTTGCAAGGTTGGGAACGAAAACAAAGTCAAATAAAGGGTTTTGGAAACATCAGTATATTCTTGCAACATTATTCCGTGCCATAATGATCCATAATAAGGATACTTTGGTATGCAAACTGCAGGAGTCAGGGATTAATCCATCGACCCTGCAACTGGTAGAGGACCCACTCTACCACCTGACCCACAGCTGCTGGGAGTTATGGGAGTAGTTTTAAAGCAGCGGTTTGATAAATGACACTTTGTCATACAAAACTAAATTTGACCATAAACAGCTCTGACAGTGAATGCAACACTCTCATACAGTATCATTACAACAACTACACAGTAATTTAAGCTATGTTCTGAAACCTGATTGCAATATTACTGTCTATGCCAGTTGACACTGTTCCTTAAAACAACACATGAAATGTATTAAAATATTAAAGGACTGTGAGTTAAACTAAAAATAATTCAGACTGTATTATTCTGGCTATGCATGCACTGCACATGCCATGTGCCATTTAGGGCTCTCTTATGAATAATTTCTTGAATGAATTGTTCTTTCGAATGACCGCGTCATTAATGTTGCAGCCACTCTACTTTTTTTCTCACTGAGAACTGTCAGATTGAAATTGCTCTTAAACGCCAAAGGAACTGTGCATGTAAAAGGATTAATCTATTTCTTTAGTGTAACGTTTCCAGATAAAGAAAGAAGGCCTGCTTATAATTAACAAGACAGTTTTTATATTGATATGCATTATAAAAGAATTAGCTACAGCAATAAAGATAGCAGTCAAGTTTTACAATTCTTGATGGAAATTTAATGTCATGGCTCAGGAATAGAGAGGACCCAAGATGCAGACTCATCTGGATTGCTTATAGTGAGTTTATTGACAGTGCAGAAAGTAACCAAAGGGTAATAGCAGGGACTGGCTGGGCACTCATTGTGACTGCTCCAAAAAGGACTCCTGGGACCAATATCTGAAGGGGTACGACAAGCCTTCCTCCTTAGTTCCTCCTTTTTCTCCCTTGCTCTCAGGTGCTCACTCAGAAGTCTCAGATTCTGGGAGTAACAATCCGGCGTAAAGTGCACGTTATCCTCCAACTTAAGTAGGCCGATGATCACCCAGACCACCACCAGCTGTGAAACACGGCCCAGGTGCTAAGTGGTTGGAAAGCTGGAGGAAGACCGCCTCTACAGCACAGATTGGTTAATTGAACAACAACAGAGTGAGAGGCCCAGAGAGAGTGAGAGGCCAGCGCAGGCCATGACATTTAAAGTATGGCAGAATGCTTGGATTAATCCAACACCTGTACATTGACTAATAAAAAAAAAAAAAGCTTTATAGTAATGACCAGAATTGTAAAGAAAAAAAAAAGTTGCTCGGTACAGGTGAAATGCTCTCGGAAAACTAATATGATTCTCACGCATCAAAATTGTCTGACCTTTTTTTGTTGTTGTTGTTTTCACTGCAGCCACACACCACAATTGCCACACACTTGTTTACTTTTCAGATTTTGTGAACCATTATTCAGGTTGGTTTTCCCCAAGTGCAGACTTTGATAGTGGTCCAACTTCAGTTGGTCTGAAACAGAAACTGCCACTCCTTGCTAACTCTCTCTCTCTCTCTCTCACACACACACACACACACACACACACACACACACAGGTTTCTAAAAGGTAGGCAAATGAGATGAGGAAGAACCCACACCTTTTCATTATTGTAGGTGGTCCTCGGTGGTTTGGTTGGTAAAAAGCTGGTGCCTTTGATCTATTCATTAATGCCTTTAAGGAACAGTCTATGACAGAGCACTGTTTACTAAAGGCCAGTTCCAGTTCATGTCAACCTTGCCTATTTCTCATTAACTACTGTTGAAAACAGAACTATAGAAACTGTTGTGGCTCTGTGGTTATTACTAACTTTTCACTCTCCACCTTTGTTGCAGAGATCTGAGTCACACAAAAGAGCGCATAATCATAAACACATGGATGCCCTGTAACATTCCAGAACAAAAAACAGATTTTCACTTTATTCGTTGAAAATGATTATATCCTGTCTGATCAAAAGCAAAAAAAAAAAAAAAAAAAAAAAAAAAAAAACTGAGCTGAAACTGCCATTTTGATAACTGGTAACCAGCACATTCATCCACACATGGTGGTTTGTTTACATATTTGAGGCCAACTGTGACTGAGGATATAGAGCATTTAAATGTAATGTGGATACCCCTATACCATTATGAGGATTGCAAGTTATTTTAGTTTTAATGGTTGGCTGCATTTATTTGAACCAGAATATACAGATGAGGAGAAAAATCAAGCAGAAGACGACACATGGACGATTGAGGCAGAGGCAATACAGACTGCGGGGCTGTCCTGAAAGACCTCTGGAGTTCCTCCAGTCGATCTCCACATATGTATACGCAGATATCTGACATTTCCTGATTTCCATTCATGGCCTGAGGGGTGTCGACCAGTTATGTTTAAGCAGGATTTGGTTTCATGCAGGTAAACGATCCCAGTGAAGAGCAAACACGCAAACACATTTGCAGAAATGTGAGTTAGAACCCATCAGCGATCATCTGATGATAATTTCACAATTTGGAAAAATGATGCTGGAAAACTAGGAAACTAGGAAAACTTTTGCTACTGGACTTTTAAAATCTACGCATGCCCATGGATAAGCTCCCAAATGAACAATTTAGAAAAGCAAACAAACAAACAAACAAAAGGAAAGAAATACCGGAAACAAACTCCAGGGTTTTCTGTTTAGGGATGTGTTAAATACTTTTGAACTTAAACATGCTGACATGCCCTGCAAAGAATAATGTTACTGCAGTACAGGTTATTTAATGATAATCTTTTTCAGAGGGTTTATCATATTCAAACGTATCACTTGTGTGCCACTTTTATGCAATGGCATGCTATTACGATGACACATCGGGCAATGGTGTCAACGTGTCGCACATTAGCATATGCAGTTCCTCTCTCCCCATCTCTCGCTCTCTCTGTGGTTGACAGAGGTGATGTGAAAGTAGACAGATGGGGTTGGCAGCCAGACAACAGGCTGTCATCCTTCTGTGTCTGTTACTGGGCTCTTTTCCCCTCACTAGCCTGTGTACCAAGTGCTCTATCTCCTCTAGCGCTTCATGAAGCCCTGTTCCCTCTGTCTTACAGGCCCTTTTCTCTCTCACACTTCTCACCCTATGTGCTTTTCTTTCACTCTTTAACCAAAAATTCATTGCTCCCCCCTTCATTTCATTCCTCTCCACTCTCTTGCCATTCTTTTACCCAGTACCATTATGGCCCCACACTAACAGAGGCCTTCATTAAATGTCAATTATACACCAGAGACCACACAGTGGAAGGAGAAGACACAATGATTTCTGACCCCAAAAGGTCAACATGCTTATGGGCATTCAACGTTTTTTGGAGAACAGTCTGTCAGCTCTGAGGTCTTAGAAAAACTTAACTAGAGTTTGTGTTCCCAAGAGCTAACGCCCCACCTCCGCCACCAAAAAAAAAAAAAGTTCAAAAGGTGCTTTTGAACAAATATTACTAAAAACAGAAACACAAAAAGTGGGCTTCATTTTGTTAGCATCATTGCAGGGAGGGAAAAAAAATCACATCGTGTGAACATGAGCATGGGAATATTGTGATCACACATCTGTGCATTCTGTGTACTCCCTAGAGTGTTCCAGAGTATGAGTCTCATACCTCAGAGAAGACCAGGCCAGATGGTGTGTGTTGGTTGGGAAAAGGGGGGGGGGGGGGTGCCTCATGAGTCTCCATTCAGACAAGCTGTGCTGTGTGGACATGCCCCCAGCTCTAAATAAACCTGTGGCAGCACCCAGGGTGGAGTCTATAGCTCCGACAGTATTAGACAGGAGGAGGATAAAGTGTGTGAAGAAACGCATGACAAGAGCCTTTTGATGTTTTTTGTTGCATAGTGTGTGCTGTCACATATTTCGTCCTGAGTTACATGTCGGTCTTTGTATAGACTTCACCTCACTGTACACAGTGGTACAGCACCACATTTCTATCACTCTTGATTGTTGTGCATCCAAATTACAGGAGATTACACCCTGGAGACTCTGTGTGTGTGTGTGTGTGTGTGTGTGTGTGTGTGTGTGTGTGTGTGTGTGTGTGTGTGTGTGTGTGTGTG
>JAVDPK010001034.1:622850-637514 GCA_034780415.1 Cichlasoma orientale | reverse complement strand
TGTGTGTGTGTGTGTGTGTGTGTGTGTGTGTGTGTGTGTGTGTGTGTGTGTGTGTGTGTGTGTGTGTGTGAAAGAAAAGAGAAAGGAAAAGAACCTGTGTGCATTTGCAATAAACACGAAGGAGCAACAGAAAGATACGGAGCTATCTGCACGGAACAAGCCCCAATAGAGTGTGGTATATTTCTGAAGAAGCACAAACCACATAAAGACTGAAATTCACCTAATTTCTGTCTGAGCTGGGTGAATAAGAACACCTCTACCGCTGGAGAGCTGTACCACTGGGAGGGTTGTGGAGAAAGTTCCTGGGACACATGCAAACCCACCGGCACAGCAGTTTTATCTTTTCCTCTTCTTTCCAGGGAAGCACTCCCAGATTACTAATGCATCTCCCTGTCAGCAAAGGCTGAAAATAGGTGAGTGCTGACCCACTTAATCAAACTTGTACTGACCCCTAACTAAGGTGAGAGCTCGTGTTTGGTCTAGAGCTACAGGAATGGCTCAGATCATGCGTGTGCTCTCTTTCATCTGAGATTGCAGCGAGGTGGAAACTATAGGTAACTTTTGAACAGAGCTAGTTGACTTAAGGATAATCTAGTGTATCAACACGAAGGTCATGGTATCCGTTTTGCAACACTTTCCCACCCTCTGTGCTCGTTTAAAGGTAGGGCTCCCGATGCGCAGATTGTTTGTCCAGCTAACAAGTTTAGAGGTTTCTGAAAGGTGGACAGAAGTGACAGAGGGGAGATTCTCGTGGGAGACTGATGGTTAAGTTCAGCTGGCTTGTTGACCCGTGTCTACCCTTTCTATCGTTCCCTGTGTCCTTGTAGGTGCCCCTTGGTCACCACCTCTGGCCTTCTGGCCCCTGATGTCCACCCCCAGTGTACTTCTGTCCACCCACTGTGCCCTCTCAAAGAGCCTGAGGGTCAAAGCAGCAGCAGTGAAGGTGAAAATGCATCTCTTCTCTGGCCTGTTTGTTCAAGGCTGCCATTATGCTGAGTGTGATCAAGCAACCAAGTTCAGCTCCAAGATAAACCAACCCCCGCCGCATCACCCTCTGTGCTCTGTGTATCCCCAGGGATATGCACCCCCAGGCAGAGTGTCTTCTCTCTTTCACTACACCCCATCTCTGGCAGAGGACCTGCTCCCTGTTTATTCTCTTTTCACTACCCTCTCATTTGTATTCTCCTTCTTTTTGCACATGTGCGCGACTCTTTCTCATAACCCTTACCCATTTCGAGGTTCTTCATCTTCCATGTCCCCTCCTCTTTCTTGCCACTCTTATTTTGCATGCCTTTTTATTCTCATCTCATCTTTCCCCCTCCTTTTTATCTTTAATCTTCTGTCTCACTATCTCCTCTCTGATCTTCTTTCCTCCCTCCATCCCTTTTTCAGTATGGCCTAGACACCCCATAGTCTGGAAACCAGCCCATCCCGGCCCTGCCCCTGAGGCCCTCCGCACAGCCCCGTGGGTAATGGGCATTGTGTATTCCCACTGATCCCTGACGGGGCCATATTGTGCCTCGGCGGGATGTCAGAAGCACAAAGCCAACCGGCCTGCCACATTGTCTCACACTCCAAATGAAGAAGTTCCTCCTCTGGCTCCCAACACAGCCTTGAAATGTCAAAAGAGAGGGAGGTGGTGTCGCACCGTGGAGGTGGCAATGATGTGTGTAGGGATGTTTTTTTTTTTGTTGTTTTTTTTTGGTATGTGTGTGAGAGTCTTATTGTTGCAGATGAAGGCTGTGTTTTACTTATTAATGCATCAACAATCCACTTATTTAGGTCCAAATCACAGAGACATCTATGAGAGACATGTATACACTTGGCTGCATACTCTAACATACACAGAGAATGCATGCACAAACACGCCAGTCAGAAACATAAGTTCACTGACAATCTATTTGCCCAACCATGTGGATCTTCAGTGCTGTCACACCTACGCACCATGTCTATCAAAGGCATGATTCAGATACTGCTTATGTGCAGCTAGATAAATAGAGATAAGGAGCGTCAAAGGAAGGTCTTTACCTATCACACAGCAGGAGTAATTGCAAAGAGACGTGCTGTTCAGACCTCTTTGCCCGCCTGTGCCTATCTAATAAAAGTCAATATTAACTTTCCAAAGATAACCTGGTACTTTAACAAGACCCCAGCTTCTAATTTTCTGTGGTATTCTTAGTGGTTTGACCTTGAGCTAATTTTACTTACTGTGGCACAAAGATTATTTATTAGAATTTATTTACTGAATCTTTGCTTCTGTTTTTCTTAAATACATTTCATGGTTGCTTCAAAGAGTTTTAGGAGGCTACCGCAACCCACAGGTGCAGTGCATTAAATTGTTAATTAAAAATATTATCATCTTATGATCTTCATCTAAATCAGAAAAGGAAAATAAAATAAAAATCCCAACGATTGCGTGGAGTAGTTTGAATTCTCAAAGGTAGGGACAAATAGAGGCACTCCATTTTAATTAGGTGCTATTTTTGCAAGAAAAAAATATCTATTTTTTGGTATTGTAATATAAAATTGATAGATATTTAAAAGGATAAAGTACAGCATTAAAAAAATCTATTTCTTTACAGTAATGCTAGATAAAAGTCCATAAGATAGCCTCAGTTCCGCTCCTCTAATGATTGTTTGAGGCTGTCCCTATATAGTCTCATGTTAAAATGCCCAATTTCAGCTTGATACAGTTTTTTTTTTTTTTGGTCTGTATAGCTAATTTCCCCCTATATGACAACTATATGGGAAGTAAATTATTTTAAAACTCACCTGTTTAAAATGTGTTTAAAGTTAGAGGGACTTAGAGTTACAGCTTTGTACACTCTTGACATTCTCTCCCAGAGGTGCTGAGCACTTGTTGGCTGCTTTGCCTTCACTCTGCGGTCCAACTCATCCCAAACCATCTCAGTTGGGTTTTGGTCAGGTGATTGTAGAGGCCAGGTCATCAGATGCAACACTCCATCACCCTCTTTCTTGGTCCAATAGCCCTTAAGTAGCCTGGAGGTGTGTTTGAGGTCGTTGTCCTGTTAAAAAACAACTGATGGTCCCACTAAGTGCAAACCAGATGGGATGGTATGTTGCAGCAGAATGCTGTGGTAGCCATGCTGGTTAAGTGTGCCTTGGATTTGAATAAATTGTCAAGAGTGTCACCAGCAAACACCCCCATACCATCACACTTCCTCCTCCATACTTAATGGTGGGAACTACACATGTAGGAACCATCCGCTCACCTTTTCTGTGTCTTACAAAGACATGGCATTTGAAACCAGAAATCTCAAATTTGGACTCATCAGACCAAAGGACAGATTTCCACAGGTCTGATGTCCATTCCTCTGTTCCTTGGCCAAAGCCATTCTCTTCCTCTTGTTGTTCTTCCTTAGAAGTGGCTTCTTTGCTGCAATTCAACCACAAAGTCCAGATTCACGCAGTCTTGTCTAAACAGTTGATGTTGAGATGTGTGTGCTACTTGAACTCTATGAAGCATTTAGGTGGGCTCTTATCTGGAGTGCTGTTAACTTGCGGTTTCTGAGGCTGGTAACATTGATGAACCTACCTGTACAACAGAGGGAACTCTTGGTCTTCCTTTCCTGAGTCCTGATGAGAGCCAGTTCCATCATAACGCTTGATGGCCTTTGCAACTGCACTTGAGGATACTTTCAGAGTTCTTGAAATTTTTGGCATTGGCTGACCTTCATTTCTTAAAGTAATGATGGACTGTCATTTTTCTTTACTTAGCTGAGTCGTTCTTGCTGTAATATGGATTAGAACATTACTCAAATAGGGCTATTTACTGTACAACTCTACCTCTGCGTAGAGTTGGCATACAGTGGTATACAATGCGACTGATGGCCTCAAACACATTAAGGGGGCAAGAAATTCAAGAAATTAACTCTTTACAGGCACAGCTGTTAACTGAAAGCCATTCCAGGTGACTGCCTCATAAAGCTGACTGAGAGAATGCCAAGATGTGCAAAGCTGTCATCGAAGCAAGAGGTGCCTACTTTGAAGCATCTAAAATCATTTCATATGTATTTTTTCATAGTTTGGATGACTTTAGTATTAATCTACAATGCAGACACTTTTTAAATAATGAAAAACCACACAATTAGAAGGTGTGTCCAAACTTTTGACTGGTACTGTACACTCACTTAAATCTTTTAGTAAGTGGTGCGGAAGAATCTACAATGTCTTTTAACTTGACAGAGCCGAGGCTTATTAACTTCTTGTAAGTGATCATGATTGACTAAACCCGGAGGTTTCTCTTTGGCAGTACAAAAAAGATTTGTTTTGACAGCACTCACTGGATTGACCAGTTCTCAGAATAAAGGGAAAATCCAAGGAACTCAGTGAAGATCTAAGCAGAACAGTAGATTTACAGAAGTGGGGAAGATCTCATGGAGCCATTTCTAAACAACTGCAGATTCCAAGATCACCAGCTCACACAACTGTACATAAGTGCAAGTTATTCGGATGTGTCACCACTTTGCCAGGGTCTGGAAGAAGACCCAAACTGTTACCCTCAGATGAGACAAAATTGGCTGGTGGTGGTAACCTCACGCTCTGGGGCTGTTTTGCTGCCAGTCGTTCTGGGGCATTGCACAAAGTAGATGAAGAAAGAGGACTACCTCCAAATTCTTCAACTTCACCTCAAAACAACAGCTAGATAGTTAAAACTTGGAATAGATAAAGCAGGCTAAGCTTCTGGAATACTCTTTCCAGAAGCACCACCCCCCACCCTCAACCCTATTGACAATTTGTGGAATATGCTTAAAATTCGGGTCCGTGCCAGGAGACCAATCGATCAGTCAGGTGCTGATTTAGGGAGTGTTTAATTTGCTTCTGCTTTGCAATTTAAATGTGTTATCTCTTCCATGGAGATGATTATTACAGCGAAACATCAAGCAAGTGCAAAAGCAGATTTAGCAAGCCAGCTAATAGTACAGTTTTGAAGTTGTCATTTGAAGGCAAAACAATAGAATAATGTTGCTTTAACCTGAGTTCCATCTGCTCTTCCTGCTGTCAGTCATATATCAGTGCACAGGTGAGTACTGATTTCCTTGTAAGCATTAAAGACAGTAAATTACTATCCAAGAACTCTTAGAAAGAGATATATTTAGAAAGATATTTAAGCCCGATTAAAAATTCATATTTGAAGCTGTTAGCCTGGATTAGTGACTAAGGGAAGTGCAGTAATATGACAAAACATATCCATAGGCATTCAGCAGCTTTTTCGCTTGCAGGATTTAATATATGTATATTTTATGTTGTACTAGATTGATTTGGATGTTGAGGGTATCATTTTTAGGAAGAAAAATACCCTGTGAATATATATTTCATTTGGTTTATTGGTCTAAGTTGCAAAATCAGCAAAGCAGACACTTAAATGATCTCTTCCTTGACACTACGCTTTCATCTTCATAAGAATGTTTATACTTAAACATGCTTTCACATATGTACTGCCAGCCCAATTGCTAATTTATCAAGGTAACAAGGATGGTGTTTTTATGACATATCTGTTGGTGTCTACATATGTTTTGGTGTATATTAAGCAAGGCTTGCAAATCCCAGTAGTAGTGTTGGGAGTACAGCTTGCAGGTTGAGCAAACTGGCCCTCGTGCATCCATAGTGTGAGCACAGTTACACTGACTGTGGCCATACGGACATGGCCGCAGTTCAGAGGGCTTGTTATGCGTAATCTTGGACCCTGGACAGAGGCTATCTGTATGTCTACTCGGAAAAGTGCAAATCCTTGCAGCACTGGCTCTAACAAAGTCCACTCTTGAAAATGACTGCATTTTTTTTTAATTTTTCTGTACTAACTAAAGCGTTCCTTTTTGTTTTCACATCTTAACATCTCTGCTTTTTACTTTTTTTTTTATTAGAGCTCTCTGCTGTATAATTTGGTTTGGCTTAATGGCTTAAAACTGGTGGTTTGTGTGCTACACTCATTAAGAAAGTCACAGGTACACGTCATACATTTTGGTGTGAGTGGAAACATAACACAAGGTGTGTGCGTGTCTGGGCTCACATTAAGATATAAGGTGAGGAACTGTGCTATTTAAGAAGCAGTCAAACTGGAGCCACTGTTCCTCTGCATCAAAGAGAGCCATTTCAGGTGGACACACCTGAAACACCCTGGAGAGATTGTGCGTCTCAGATGGCTTAGGAATGCCTCGTTATCTTCCAGGAAGAACTGAAGGCAGTGGCTGGGGAGCAAGAGGTCTGAGGATCTCTGTTTGGAATGATGTTCCCGCAACCTGGACCCAAATAAGCAGACCCAAATGATGTATTTTTTTTTCTTTCTTACTAAAACCTTCCAAATAGTCGGTCAGACAGTGCCACTACAGATGTTTTATTTTTTTTTAAATTGTAATTTATGGTCATCTATCATGTTTGTAATGAATATAGTGAAGAGCTGAGCTAATACAGCTTGTACATACTGTAAATCCTTTAAAGCTGCAGTGCTTAAAGAGGAGATTCATAGGTTGCTTATCCAGACAAACCATCTACATAGCCAGTATATCATATATGCTTAATTTTAATATTTATTTTCTGTATCTTGTTTAGAATATTGAAAAAATAGATATTCCTGCATTGTTGGTTTAATTTTGACAGTCATTAGAAAATTACAGCAGAAACTTAGTCTGTAAATTAAAATGGGTTTTTGAACTGAACCACGAGGTTAATTATTACTGTCGTTGTTTTCTCTTTCACATCAGTCACACATCACTCTCATTTTTTTTGCATTGTGTGCTTTGTGCACATTTTTTTTAGACCTCTCTTTATTCATTTTCATGTATTCCCGGAGCTCAGAAATGTACTATAAGAAAGCCAGCTAAACTTAAAATCCAATATTTTAATAAGATCAAGAGATTTTTAATGTAGTAGTATATATACTACATTAAAAATAAAATATGTATGTGTATGATGAGAATTGTAAATTTGACATGAGTGTTGGAATACGAGAACTTCTACACCCTTTCCACCTTCTGCTCCGTGGTTATTACTCATTATCCAAGTCTTCACATGCATTGTGACAGTCTGTATGAACTTTGTCAAATTCACACTGTTTTACATTTCATCTGCCCCACCATTACTTACACTGTCTCTCTCCCTTGCCTTCTGTCTCACTTTCCTTCCCCTTCTGCTTTTTTTGAGTTATCTTTCCATTCTGCAGTAATGAGTGTGCTGTTGCTGCAGCCTGTCCGTGCTCTGGATTAATCCTTCCTTTCAGCTGGAGGGCCATTTAGAGCACAAGCACCCAGAGCCCATTGCAGAATTTAATTAAACATTCTTGGTGTCGCTGTTTTACTCTGCACTTTCTTTCTTTCTCTTTCAGACATGCACACGCATGTATGCCCACCCATACACCAACATTTACACATACACTTTTTCTTTTCCGTCTGGGCCTCACTTGCTGGCTTCTATGTACAACCCCAATTCCAAAAATATTGGAATGCTCTGTAAAATGTAAATAAAAACAGAATGCAAAGATTTGCAAATCTCATACAACTATATTTTAAACTGAGACATTTTATTATTTCCTGAAAAATATTGGCCTATTTTGAATTTCATGTCTCCAAAAAGTTGGGACAGGGTCATATTTCCCACAGTGTAGCATCCCCTCTTATTTTAAAAACTGAGTAACTGAGGAGAACAGTTGGTGCACTTTTGAGAGAGGAATGTTGTCAAGCTGTCAATCCCAATGCTGATAACAAAGTTAATGGTCCCTCTCCTCTTCAGTCTCGAGGATGGAACGTCCAGGTTTCCAAAAAGAATTTCAAATTTTGATTTGTCTGACCACAGAACAGTTTTCCACTTTGCCTCAGTCCATTTTAAATGAGCCAGAGAAGACAGCTGTATTTCTGGATCATGTTCACCTACACCTTCTTCACATGATAGAGCTTTAACCTGCATTTGTGGGTGAGCTGTGTTTAAAGCAGTGCCATCTGAGGGCCCAAAGATTGCGAGTATCTAATACTGATTGCCTTGTCCCTGGTGCAAAGAGATTTCCCCAGATTTTCAGAATCATTTGATTATATTATTTATTGTAGATGATGAGCTTCAAAGTCTTCACAATTTTGCATTGAGAAACATTTTTCTGAAATTGTTCCACGGTGAACCTCTGCCAATCTTTATGTCTGAGAAACTCCGCCTCTCTAAGATGCTCTTTTTATACCCAGTTATGTTACTGACCTGTTGGCAGAGAACCTAATTGGCTGCAAAATGTTCCTCCAGCTCTTTCTTTTTCGTACCACTTACTTTTACAGCCTTTTGTTGCCCCTGTCCTGACTTTTCTGAAACATGTTGCTGGCATCAAATTCAAAATGAGCTAATATTTTTCTGGTTCTGCCTGAGGGTTCTTCCTCTCAAAAGGGAGTTTTTCCTTCCCACTGTCACCAAGTGCTTGCTCATAGGGGGTCGTTTTGACTGTTGGGCTTTCTCTGTACTTATTGTAGGGTCTTTACTTTACAATATAAAGCTCCTTGAGACAACTGTTTGTTGTGATTTGGCGCTATATAAATAAAACTGAATTGAATTGAATTTTTCATAAAATCAGTTTGAACATTTCATATGTTTTCTATGTTGTACTGTGAATAAAATGTGGGTTTATGATATTAACAAATCTTTACATTCTGTTTTTATTTACATTTTAAACAGTGTCCCAACTTTTTTGAAATTGGGGTTGTACTGATAAGCAAATCTCCCAGGACTGTGTGTCAGCTGGTGATCCACAGCTTTGTGAGCTTAATGCTTATTATATTTATCTTTTAACATAGCATGGGTGTTGCCTCATACAGGCATGGTTGATACATCATCCATCACACTCATTTATTTTATAACTGTGGCAGTCAGCGATGCAGAATGTCATTAAAATGTGTCAGTCAAGTTCTTCAATTATTCAAATGTTTATTGTGCTTAGCGACCCCTCACAGGTGCATTGAAGATTCTCTTATGACTCAGTACTCACTAGGTAGAGTTGCCTCTACTTAGTGATTAGAGGAGGGCAGTATTATCATTTATTTGACAGTGTGGAATTTGCTCCTGGCATATCCTCAACTCTATAAATCAAATAGCTATTTCAACGCTATTTTAGCCCACATCAATCCAACAGTTTGTGTACTCCATTGCAGGGTACCCATGAAGGCACACAGTCTTGTATAAATACATGTCTGTGACAATCATGCAAACAAATTTCTTGCCATGCAACTTTGGTGATGTACTACGTGTGCATGTGTCGTTTGCATGGTTGGCTTGGCACAAGTGTGGCAGGTTGTCATGGCATCATGATGAAACTGTCTAAGCTCTGAATGTAATCAGGAGATTTCAGAAAACCTTTGATGTCTATCATACACATTCATGTACAGGGAGCCGCTCATACATGTAGACAAGCTCTGCACATACATAAACGGACACCATAAAAGCAAACAGACGGACAGGTGGACGATATGCCCTGGTCAGTTACGCTCATCAGCCAATCAGGACAGTGAGTCGGCCAATATAGGTCCTTTCTCGCCAATGAAATGATGAGGAGGGCTAGAATACACAGTTCTTGTTCCACCTCCCTGTGAGTGTGTGTTATCTTCCCTAGACTAACACAGGCCCTCATTCATACTCAGGTCTTTATAACTGGCCAAAGAAAGACTAATTTGGGTGGAGGTTTTTTTTGGCAGAGGGGGCAGTGTGGGGGAGCTGTATTGTTTGCCTAATCCGTAGTGACTGGGAAGTTGTACACTGTGCAAATAGTGCATATTTGAGCTGCTCTGCTCCAAAGTAAAGCTCCTTCTGCCTTAAACGTTAAGATAAGCACTGGGCTTGGTTTTATTCAGAAAGCACTGTCTTAACGGTCATATTTTTTGTGCACTGGGGGGGGGGGGGGTGAGGGGTTCTCATACCATTTTGTTTTCCAGCAGTGCTTCATAACAGATCAAATAGTGTCACAGGGAACGTTTTGAGAATGTTTGTGGGGACAATATGTGTAATTTCTATCTTACAACAATTAAGCTTATCGGTTCCTGTAGCTGTAGAGTGGCAAAATGCAAAGAGTTGCATAGCAGGCAGTAGAGTGGCAGAAGAACAGAACACTAGAGGCAGGACTCAGTTTTATGCTATTATCCTTTCTATTTTCTCTTCCCTCCCTTCTCAACACTCGAACTCTCTTTCTGAGAGAAACTTTCAGCTGAAGGTTTACAAAAGCTCTGATTAATTTAGTATCACCAAAATGTCCTGTGTGATTAGATGTTTAGGGGTTTTTAATGTATTCCTAAAATGATAACTGTGATAGCCATCTTTAAACAGAGTAGTCTGCCAGTGAGGAGCCCACCTATCCTCCACACACAATTTCCCACAAATGGGCCAACAGGAAATCACGTCATTGGCTACCCTCACTAATTAGCTGAACAACCAACAAAGTTGGTCATTCTGTAAGTTAGGCGAAGTTCAGATCCATGAGTCTCATCCAGGGGGCAGCGTGATGCCTTTTTCCTTTTTTTCTACTGTATTACGTTGTGCAGTAGAACAGAGGTGAAGTGCTCTGTTCTCAGAGAGTAAATTGAACATGTCTGTGAAACTGGGTTGTGCAGAGCAGGGTAAGCAGGGCACAGTCACAGTGTTTGTGGGTTTGATAGTTACCTGGCACGGTCAGGCCTCATTGAAATGTTTCCCCTAGTTTAATGTGGAGCAGATAGGCTCATATTGTGGCCCAAGGCTGCATGCAGAGTGTAACAGTGATGTGCCAGTGTAATTCTAAAGATACACACTGCCTTCTCCATATTTCTTTGTGCATGGCCCGAGGCTGACTTTACTATCTTGCCCACTATTTGACTTTCACGTCAGTCAGTCTATTACATTACCATAGCATTGGTTTCAAACACTGCAGACTTTCTGGGTTGGAGTGCACCGAAAGGTTTGATAAGGAGTACCAACGGTTAAATCTGCTGTTTATTCATTGGTGTTTAAGGCACAATAAATTCAGACAGCTGCAGCAGTTAGTGCCATTGTGTTAGCATTTGAATTATTGCGATAGATCTCTGTATCAGAACTTTAAAGGCCTTGTGTAGTTCAGGCTTTTCCTAATCGTCCTGTCATCTGCATAGAACTGCATAAAACTGCTGCTCACAATGGCAGCGCAGATCAACACCAACAAGGCTAACTTGTCTAACAAAGTGCTGCTTTATTTTTGCCACCCTTTAAAACACACAAGCTATAATCTATGGGGGGAGTGTTTGGATTTGTGGTCTCAATCTTTCAAAAGCAGTGCTCCCCTTTCTTCCCTTTTTGCTGTATTGAGGAATTCCCTTATCTTGCCTCACCAGTGGTGTAGCACAGAAAAGAGCAGGCCGCTTCATTGTCAATCCCTTAGAGTTCCAGTCTTGTTTGATAATGTTTTCTGTGGGTCACTTGACACCCCCCTTTCCGTCTTTTTTTTTTCCACCCCTCCATGCCCTCTCATTGTTTGCCTCTTCTATTCTTCCTCTAACCAGATTCAGGGTGTTTTTGAGGTGTTTGGCAGGGGGATGGAGGGGGATATTGAGAAGTGGGATGAAGGGAGGATAGAGAAGTTTGTCATTGGTTTGAAAAAGAGAAAGGCCTCAGTCTGCTAGTTGCCAGCAAGGGTGAACCTAAAAGGCATCGAACCATATGGAGCCTCAAGACAATTAAATTACTATTTTCTCACCTCTTCTTCTCCCACCCTTTGTCTTTCTTTTTGAAAGTTTTCTTAAAGAAATTAGTGCGGACTTTTACATTTTCTACCCCAAGACAGGGAGGACAAGTGAAAGATGTGACCAAATTCCACTGCTCCTAATAATTTAATGAAATAATGAAATCATCTCTTGTCCATCACATCCTAATGAATTCTGGGGGAGAAAAAAAAACCTTGCTCTAAAGGTGAAAGCCCCGAGGGAGTCAACATTCCAGAGATTTTAAAAAACAATAGACAGCACAAAATATTATAGGAGGCATATCCGTGCTTCATAACATACATTTTAAAATCAAAAGAATTCATAAACAAATTCTTTCTGCAGCATATGGCTCGGAAAAGGCAAGGAAAAAAGGGTTTACACGATATTGACTGAACTCAACAAAGACTTTTTTTTTGCACCTGCAGCAAAATGTTTTCACTATCTCGCGTATGAGCTGCTTCTGTTTGCCATGGTTACGAGCTTCCCTCTCATCGTTTAAATGGCCAAGGTGAGCGGAGAATAACCAGGGGGTGTTTCATGGGACAAGAAACATGCACGTGTTTTGGGGTAGAACTCACGCCAGAGTCAATGCCTGGGTGGCCAATTAGCAAAAAGAAAAGAAAAGACCCTGCGCCATCAACCAATGACGGCTGTTCAGGCAAAGAAGGGTGAAGTTTTTTTTGTCTGTTTTCCTCTCACTTTCCTCCCTCCCTCCCTCCCTCTGTTCCTCTTTTTCTCTCTAACTCTGTCAACTTGGTGTCCACGGCAAAACTCTGTCGGAATACCCAATGAGGATTACAAGAGTGGGAGCAGTGGCTTTCTAGAGTTGTGTGTGTGTGTGTGTGTGTGTGTGTGTGTGTGTGTGTCTGTGTGTGTTTATGCATGTATGCATGACTGTGTGTGTGTGTGTGTGTGTCTCACTTGTTTGTGGAACAAAAATGTCCTAGTGTGTCCCAAGACAGACATTTGGCTGTATCCCATTGGCTATAGAGGATTACAAACCCTCTCTTTGCCTCTTCACACTGGTCCACAGTGCTTCACTCCCCCTGGCTAATGACCCAGTGAGACACATTCATTCCTTCAAATAGATCTCAGATCTGGGCTCATCTCTGATATTTCCTCTACATTAAGCATTTAAACTCCAGGGAGCAATCTCCAAGAAATTAGGGAACACATAATTGGATTCTTATGCTCAGCCTTACTGCTTATTGGGTTCACAAATGACAACAAGTATCGGTGAGCAATTGATTTTGTTGAGTGACCACAAATTCCCTTTTCTTCCAAGCTATTCTGTAATCTTTAAAGCAAAACCTAGATGCAGCATTTATCTCACACGTTCATGGCTTGCAGGCAAACACTGATGCTAAAATGGCAGTGAAAGACCTGACCGTAGACTTGCAAGCTTCTATAAATGTTCAGTATCATGTGCAAGCGACTGCTCTAATGCTTCAAGAGATCAACAGTGTGGCGGTTTAAACACTGTTAGCTGCGTTCCTCCTCCTAGGCCTGCTCATTAATGGAGTAGATGGAGTGTAAAGGGAGACCTGTGGGAGCCTGTCTTCTACTCTGCTTTGCTTTAGTCTTCATCTTCTCACTCTGCCCCTCCAGATATTCAACTGAGCTGCTCTTCCCTGATGCCACGGCAAGCCCTGAACATGTTACTTCCAGCAATACAGCCCACATGTATTTGTATAAATCACGACAGAGGGGAATGCTACCAATGATAGGAGAAGCTAGGAGAAATAAAAAGTAGTTTTGATCAGAGGGTTCGCTTTAATGTAGAATGTGACTCTTCTGTACTTTAAATATAGCCATTTGTTGTCACTAAAGTAACACCTAGAGGCTTTCTGCACATGCATGACTCATATATCACTATTAATGCTGCTGAGAATGACCTCTCATGACGTCTTTTTGTCCTGCATTGCTTGTTTTCACTATGCTGCAGGCGAGTGTTGCTTCACAATGGAAGTTAATCTTAGTGGGCTTGCAGTGTCCCAATTAATTTTCCAAAAAACACATTGCAAAATGCACTCCTTGCATTTGCCTGTAAGTGTAAGATGTGCATGCGTGTATTAGAATGACTCTGTCAGTGCTTGTGCACAAGCAGCCCATTTAAATGACTCCAGCCCCTGCTGTTGAAATTGAGAATAACTAATGAGTGTGTGCCGATTGCTGTGCACGCAGTTGTGTGCAAGCATGCCATTTTTTTTTTTTTGCGTGTGTGTGTGTGTGTGTGTGTGTGTGTGTGTGCGTGTGCATGTGTGTGTCTGAGTGTACGGGGTACGTGTTTAGGAGCGCAGGCCTGGAGTGGGGTGCTGCTACTGCATTTGGGTCTTTGTGGCTCTCTGTGAAGCGGGGTCGACCTTGTGGGGCTCTCCTCTGGGGCCCAAACAAAGCCAGCGCAGGATTATCCACCCCGGGACAAAGTGTGTGATTACCATGAGAAAACCGCCAGCTCCAGCCCCATACCCAAGGACTGCCAGGCCTGCTGGAGAGGTGGGCCGCCACTCATTAGCTGCAGGGAGAAGCTGAATGCAGGCGCACACTCAGTGCCATACACGCACAGAAGAAAACACAATGACGCACACGCACATAGTGAACCACATGCTCATACTGTTACACATGTGTATGCGTGCAAGAGTGCAGTTTGAAGCTGATGCGCAGGGAAATTTATAAAACTGCCTCTTTATAAGCTTTCCATTGTTTCTGCACAGCGTGTAGACTTTCATATAGGGTATGAGACTGTTCTCAGGAAAGCTGCAATATCATTGTGCTGCATAAGAAATTGAGCCAGTTTGAACATGATGCTTTGGTCTGAAAATTAAAAAATAAAAATGCAACAGAAAAACAAGAGGTGAAAAAAACCCCAAAACATGAATATCAGTTTCTAGATGTTGAAAAATTGTGTTGTGGCACAAAATTTTAGTAACCAAAACTAGCTTCACTGGGGGCAGAAATTCAGTGTTATGGTTGCATA
>JAVDPK010001034.1:543998-599010 GCA_034780415.1 Cichlasoma orientale | reverse complement strand
AGTGAACATTTAATAACTGTAAAATTAAAGCTTCTTCTGCATATTCAAAGTAATGCTGACTTAATGACATCAGTGTGTGAAGTGACATGTTTTGTTTTGAACAATAGCAGTCTTTGGGATAAAATAAAGACGTATTTATCAGTCCAGGCAGGGTTAAAACGCCGATTTTCATTGTCAATTTTACGTTTCTGACCTGTCAGTGACATCCTTTCGCGGTTGTCGTGCTTGGAGAGAGTATTCTGGGCTGGCGTTGGTACGATAGCGGGAGCGGTGCGTTCAAGTACAAGAGGAAGGGTGGGAATTTTTTAAAACTCTCACAACAAATATGATTTAAAGTTTTTGCCGCTTACGTTGGGTCAGTCGGGGGGGGGGGGGGGGGGGGGGGCCACGGGCCGCTAATTAAATAGCCCTGGGCTACAGCATCGACTTTCCTATATTGCACATAGTCACTTTGTCTGATGCTGATTATCGGTATGAGGTTGCTGGATCATTTGGAGGTTCTTTTGCCACAGTTGCAAAAGCAGAGTGATAAAATAAGGTGTGCAATGGATGACATGCCCACCATCCTCATATATCAGCAAACTGACTAGCAAAGGGGTTCTCCTCTCTTCTGTTGCCTTAACAGAAGAGAGGAGAACCACTAGGTGTCAGGCTGTTCACATTTTTACACATACACACTGTAATGTTTAGTATTAGGCGGGCATCCAGAGTAGGGGGAGGGCGTGCACTGGGTTGCAGGGTGTGAGGAAGGAGGCATACCATCTGGCTTCAAACACACCCCCAAACAGATGCACAAACGTGGCATTAAGATACAGTCCGCTAAATACAGTGTGAACGTTAGTCAGGGACGTACAGTCAAGAGCAGAGCTTGCTAAAAGTTTAACAGAAATAAAGTTCAAACATTTTCAAGTGCACACCCACGTACTCTCAGACAGACTGCTTTCAGCTCCTCATACGAGCGAAAAAAACAGCAGTACAAGCAAAATTCCATAAATCCTTTCATCCTTGTCCAGAGCGAGCTAACTAAACCCACGCCACATGGTGATAAACAAACAGCAACTTGTGGAGTTCTTTGGTTCACTAATGCCTTTATTCGCTTCAGACTCCACTCCCACCAGAATGGAATCTAGAGGGTGAAAAGAACAAACTCTTAAAGTGGTGACTACAGTTTCAATAAACGCAGCTAAAAAAAAAAAAAAGGATTATAAAACTGCTTTTACTGTCTTTTGGACCAAGATTACACCTGCAGTTAAACTAAAATTTACATCTGGAATACAACACAATAACTACACTGCATTTACCGCTAGCAATTTATCCTTCCTGTTGGCATTCTGCCTGCATTGTGATTTGGTTCAATTTTTAATGCACGCTATGCAAAGGAGGAGAGTAGGTGAGAGGGTGGGAGGTTTATCCATTGTCAACAAAAATACGCAGCAGAGGTAGCAACACTACATTCGTTTTATTTACAGGAAAATGAGAACGTATCAGTTGTTGACTTTGGAGATGAGGGGTTTAGTAGCAGAGCAGAGTCTGTAGAGGTTTTATTTTCGATCTCTTCACACTATCTAATGCAATCCAGTTATTTTGAAATCCAGATCAACTCCAGCAGGAGTCTGGCTGTTTCACTCACATGCTGATAGTGTTAGTGCAGCAGATAGCGTGTTAGCACCTCACTAACACAACCCTCTTTATCTGCTGCAGATAGGACGCCCAGATACACATCAAAGTTTTGAGCTCCGCTCATAAATGGGACCCATGCCTCACATTTTTCCCCAGCTCATGTTTTCGGCATTGCACTTGAGATGTATGGTGTTTGCTTGTGTGTTGTATCTTACAGATGAGACACGTCCACTCAGGCAGCACTGATAAATGGTTTTTGATAAAGGCAAAGAAACCGTGAAACACTAAGGTATATTTCATCTGGAAGATACTTGGAAACAGTTGGTGCTTTTACTGCTTCTGTGACCAAAGTCTGTAAGATCCAATATCTTCAATAAGAGTACATTAGATTTTTCACTAGGTGGCTGCTTCACAGTGAATTTGAAGCAAATGAAGCACTCTACATACTCTCTGACCTACTCCCACTGCTGAAGCCTTTTGAACATGCAAATAATTTCAGCCAAAGAACAACAGCTTGATTTATTCCGGCGTGCTCTAAACACACTTAACTTATGAATACGAGAATACAAGTGGCTGTTTTTAAAATTGCACTTGAGCGTTTGAACTCTGGCACTTTCAAATTAATTTAAACCCCCGGTCTCTATAAATGTTAGGGTTGTGCATCCAGTACTTAAGCATCCGATTCTCCTCACTGTTCACTATGTATTATTTTTTTATAAACCTTTACTGCCAACAAACTTTCTCCTGGTGGGATATGAAAAATTGATTGATTGAAAGCTGCTCTGTAAGCCAAGCTGGGAAGCAAAGTATGTTAACTGCTCTGCAACAGTACAGTTCCAGATCCCTTTGGCATCCTACCATTAATATTCATACTCCATGTTGTCACCCTGTGCCTGTTGCCGTGGCTTGTCATGTAGTGTGTGTCTGTTCTCGTTAGCATGCATAGCAAACGTGTGAATTAATGGACAGGCTGTGTGTACGCGTGTGTTTACGCCTGCCAGTCTTTCTTTCTCATTAAGGCCTTTTTGGTTTTGTGGAAGAGAGCAGTAAAAAGTACACGTGTATTTGTCCTTGCATGTGTTTTTGTCTGTCTATCTCACTTCTTTCCTTCCATCTGTCTGTATATTCCCTAGTCTGTGCATCTGTGTGTGTATATGTGTGAGTGGTGCTTTAGGGAAGGAAGGTTTTCATGCTTCATCGGGCCTCTATTTGCCTGTCCTGTAATAACTTGTTCGCTCCATTGCTTGCCACTATCAGACCCCCCCCCCAATAACACTCAGTCAGAGCTTACTGTGGGTGGCAAGAAGAGTAGAGGGGAGGTGGGTTAAAGTTAATGGATGACTCCAGCATCTGGAAACCATCTACAGATGAAAAGAAAGAAGAAGACAGCACAAGGACAGATGGGAAGGACAGGACAGGAAGGTTGAAGGGGAAGTGAAAGAAAGATGAACTGATACACTGAGTAGCTATAGTAACAGAAAGGTTAGATTTGAGCTGTAAAATAATAGATGTTAGTTGCTTTAATCAGTGCAAAGAATGCTTTAATATACCGCTGAATGACAGAAGGCAAGTAAGAGAGTGAGAGAGCCGTCGTCTAAAACAAAAGATGTTGGCTAGACTTTTATCATTTTTTCCACAAATATGTAGCAGCAGTGTTTTTCAAAACTATGCAACTAGAGTTACACTTTTGTCTGACAGTTTCTGCAACTGCAATGCAATCTTGCTGCTGATGAGGGAAAAGGCGAGCGCAACAAGAAGTGGGACAGAAAGGTAGTTACTCTAGCAGAGTCGTGAAGGACTCTCAGGTATGTTTGCTAAAAAAAAAAGGCTTTGGTGAAATGATGGGCCATGAATCACTGTTGACTCTATATCTCAGAGAATCACACTCAGTTTTAGCCGCAGCAACAAAGAGATGCCACTCATCCTTCTTTTTGTAACATGTTGCAAAAGAAGCTCACACGTGGGAGCTTCAACTCTTCGTTTTTAAAGAAAACCTTTCAGTGGAGCAGTGTGGCTGTTGAAGGGCTATTTTTTTTTCCTGGAGGGAAAAAGAAGAATGGGGAGGGTGAGAGGTTGCTCAAGATTGTTGAGAGGCTTTGACTACAAGCCCATCCCACCAGAACCTGACGGGCATGGTCTCCATGGCAACTGTTCTTTGGGGCCATAAGGTGAGTTAGGAGAGAGAGCGGAGGGGTGGAGGCCAGCCTGAGAATGGACACAAACCGAACTCGGATACCTCACAGGCATAGCCGAAAAACCTAGATCTGATGGAGACGAGTGATAAGGCTGCGTGCATGTGCATGTGCATGTGCATGTGCATGTGCAGGGATGGAATTTATTATTATTATTATAAAGTAACAGGCTGTGGATGCGAGAAAATCACTATTAGAATGAATGTTGACCGTTCAGAGAAACAGAAATTGTGAACATGAGAACGTGATCTATGATTCATAACTATGAACAGAAATAAATGCAAACACATAGAAATGAATTGTATAGTCGTGCAGAGAGCTGGATATAATACACAAAACAGCAACATTTTTGTAAAACACCTACAGCTTTGCTGCAGTTACAATTACATTTAACTTCTAATATAATGTGGATCTTTTTTTAGAAGTCAGATACAAGGGTCATCTAAAAAAGGAAACAAGAATGGATAAAAGGCAGTGTTTGATGCTGGGGAGGGTTAGGCTGAGGTGATCAGCAAACAATGCTATAATGTGGCTATTTGGATTAAAAAAGTGACAATTTCAGAGCCCCACAGTGAAGGAAAAAAACAAACAAACAAACAAAATAAAAGCCCCAAAACAATTTAAACCTAAGCCCAATTACTGAGAGTCTGGCAGCAGCAACAGTATGTGTGTTTTTTTCTGTAACGGGACAAGTCTTCTAATAACTGGGTAACACAAAAGCGAGGACTGCTCACTGCATCCCACGTGTTCTCTGTTCTCATTGTACACATTCTTTTCTATGATGTTGTTTCTCCATTCTTGTTCCAGTATCTCTCAAATCTTTTGTTCTCTTCACCATTAATTTAAGTTTCACTGTCAGTCAGGCTTATTTCACAGCTCTTCAAAGCATTCAGATCTCCACGTGTCATCAGCTTTCCCTCAAAGAGCTTTTCGGCTTGATAAATGCACAGCAGTGATTAAGTATGCATCTTTTCCCAGACTGCAAAACGCATCTGTGGAAAAAAAAAATTGAAAGTGCTACATAGGTGATTTAGTATTTTTCAAGTCATTAATTTTAAAGAAATTAACATTTTCTAAAACACAGAAAATGATTTTTTTTTTTTTTTTTTTAGGTTTCTTTCTTGCTCTTTTGATTTGAGAATTCATTCGTGGAGAAACTCACGCTGGCTGACATGGCTAATCCATCACTGTGAACATTATCACGTTTTCTTTCACGGTCACTGCGTGCTTTTCTTTGGAGAAGCATTTATGGAAACATTTGTGACTTGAGGGGCATCTAGGAGATATGTTTCCTAATATAAATGTCTGGTACAATTAAGCCCCTATTAGAACGAAGAAGGGAAAAAAAGAAGGACGGGTGGTAAGAAGAGGCATGTCCCCAGCTGGAAATGACTCATGCACTAGCATTTATGTGGTAGGCCCCTAATCATGCTATTTTTTTTTTTTTTTTTTGGAAGCCTAGATGAGTATTGCTTTGATTTCAGCAGCAGACTCTCATGTTTTTAATGTCATAGCATTCCTGAAGGCTCTAATAAGGAAGAGTGTTGTTTAGCTGGGAGATCGCCCTGGAAAGCTGTCATGTTGTCAAAAATGATCAACAGTAACCAGCGGTGGGAAAGAAAAAAAAACATATAAATTGTTAAACATTTAACAATACAAACCTGCCGTTAAGGTATATACAGTAACTGTCACAGCTGTCACAATATCCTTTCATAAAGCTGGCAGTGAGACTGCTACTGCTTATTCAACTCTCCAAGGGGAGCTCTCCCCACATCTACACACTCCAGTAATCAGACAAGGGAATGGTTATTGCTACTTGTTGTAAGTTGAGGGAGCATGTTTCCGGTGTAGATGTCAATTTTATTGATCATATAAGTGGCAGTGAAGTCATTAATCATTCAGAGCCTGCCACTCACAGGTTCACCTGCTGAGCTACACCCAAAGTGCCCAGGTGACTGCCAGGTCTACACCTGAGATCAAAGCAGGTTAAATGGCTGCAGCAGTGCAGCTTCTAGTATCCATGGTGAAATAATGACACATAAAGGGGCTCTGTGTACATCTATATAGATGTTAGGTTCTCTGAAGAATAGCCAAAATATATTGTAAGCATTATGTGATATTTTTTTCTGTTTAAATATTAAGTTATACTTTGAACTGAAAGTTCAAAGAGAGAGAACTGAGAGAGAGGGTACCTTATTTCCCCCTTTCTACATATGAAAGATAATGAATCAAGCACCCGTCTTATATTTAAACAAGAACAGGAGTGTGACATAAGGGTGGGACAAAATAACATTCATTTTCTTCTGTGTATCCCACTCAGGGTGACAGCAGGGCTGGAGCCTATCCCGGTGTCTCCCCTCGATCTCAGGGCTAACACAGATCTGAACCCGGGAACTTCTTCCTATGAGATGTCAGTGCAAACCACAGCCAGCGCCACCGGTCCCGCCCCCGGCCCCCAGTATATAATGTACACTGAAAAATATCAACATTTTTATTAAAACACGCAGAAGCCCTGAACTGATTTTGATGGCGGACAGTGGGGAAAGCAAACCAGGAGCTAATTAACTGAACTGACACACACACACACGCACACGCACACACACACTCATAAATAATTCCTGCTGTTTTTCTTTTTGATAGGTATTTTTTTTGTCAGTTGCACAGAAACAATGTAGATAAATCTTTTAGAAAATATCGGGTATTGCAATACCGTCATTATTTTGAGCAATGTATCGCAGTGGTATTATACCAAAACAAAGTTACTCTGCCATTCCACCCCCAGTGACACAGACTACTTTAGACAGACTGAAAAAAAGCAAATTTTCTCTATTTGGAAATTCTGCGGCACTCAAAACTGTGAAACAAACAGTGCACTCAAGAACTCCATGCTCACTATCCCAAACACTCATATGAATAAGCACACAGGGATTAAATTTATCTGGGTAATCTTGCTACTGAGAACAGCGGAGAAACGAGACTCTTCCACTGACCTAAATCCCAGATGAAACAACTTGATTTGCTTCTAAGGTCACTGTTAGACAAACAGAGATGAAGGTCTGCACAATTCTATCTAATTACAGGCTGGAACAGACCAACTGGGTTCATTTACTCATATTTACTGACAATGGTATCACAAACACTCCAACCATCACTGCATTTTGAGTTTGAGCATCACTTTCATCACATATAGTTGCACAATCTAGACTAATTAAGTAGATAAAACAATAAAACTCATTAATGTAAGGCCCTTCCATGAGCACTCTGAGCGCACAGCACACAGTTTGTATCTGTTTCTATTTGTATGCAAAAAAAAAAAAACCCTACAATATCAAATTCCAGAATGATGAGCCAACTCCTAAATTGTTAAAGGCACACACAAGAGTCCTAATTTATTTTGCCGGGCTATGCTACTAAAGTCGGCGCGTAGAGTGAGGATCAGCATGCAGGGAAGTCAGACTATGAGCTGCATTCAGATAATGTGGGATAAAACCTGCACTCATTGCATATATACATACAATCATGGATATACATGACATTTGCAGGCACACACATGCACACGTATGCAAATTATCATTGCCCTCGTACACTTCCAGTCCTCCCTTGTGTACACTTCTGTTCTATTCTTCTGCTGGTTAAGAAACAGAACAAAACCCCTGATGCCCATTCCACCATTTAATCCCCTCTCCTTTAACAATGGGCCTGGTCAGGCTAGCGGAAGCGTAAGGAGCTCCTGTGTGTTTTATCAAAGTCTAACAACAGAACAACACAGCCCATTGCTTAAGGATCTATGGCTCCCGTTCATATCTCTCTCTAGAGTGGAATCATTGGCCTCTGTTTGAGTGATAAGAAATGAAGCATTATGGTCAGTTATGCCGCTTGTGCACATGTACTGTAAATGTGATGGTTAGGGTTGAGGAAGCATGGAGTGATTGGGGGTTATTGCTTAAGGGAAGACTGGTCCCTGTGTGCTCTCTGAGATAAGTGCTTGACCCTTTATGTATGGGAAAGCAAGCTGGAGCGAGTATGTGAAGAAAGCAAGTCATGCAGACTATGCAGTCTGAACAAATAATGAGGAGCTGTGCTGATGAAAATGTGCGGAAAAAAAAAATTCCCAACAGAAATTTGATTTGTCTCACTAGAATATGCGCTAAGTATGTCACCATCTCTGTGTGGTTTTTGCACAGTCCCTATCTATTATTGCATCTTGGTTTTTCTCGCCTCTCTCTCCTCTTTTCTCTCCCTGCACACCCATTTGCATCTTTTTGAATATCAAGCGAAGAGCACAGTTGGAAATAGCTGACTGACATCTTCTTTTAGACCAAAAGAGACTGAAAGCAACGGTCGATCAGTTGTGAAGATATGGTGAACGATGTTCTGTGGAACCTCCTATGCTGTCTAATTACAACTTGACAGCTTCATTTAAAAAACAAACAAACAGAAAATAAGAAAAAAAAATGATTTGCCTTTAACACCTCATAGCTCCTTATAAAATGAATTATGCAGTCTATTATACAGTATATGTAAGCATGCACAAAAGCCCCGTGGCTTATTGACTAAACGGAAGCAGGAGAACTCAGCATGAGTTTAACCTTTGTAAGCGGAAAGGAGATTTCATTTAATATCTTTTGCTAATTCTTTCCCAGACGCTCTTTCCATGTTTTCTGTCGATCTGCGCTGACAAGATTCTTTCTTTTGCTCCTCACTAAAGGACTCGTGAGTATTTCGTTTGATTCTTTCTCACTAATATGGCTGTTTCCCAGCTCATATCATATTATTCACTTTACTCCTTTAGGCCTGCTAATCTTTTATACACCTTATTCTCAGCAAGCGCCTCAAGCGACTTAAGACATCCACATTAATCCGCATCAACAACTGCCAGCCTCATATGTTAACATACACGGCGGCATTATTTTCAGCGTTATCGATCCCCATCTGTGCGCTCACACGTACACCGGTTTCATCCCTGTAATGAATTATTTTGAAATTATGCATGTTTGCTCATGATCCCATCCATCAGCACTGGGCTCAGGCACGCATGCACTTATTCTACAACATATCAATGCAATCTCTCTCCCACACAACCGCAGCTGAGGCAGACCACACATCAAGCTGTCGCACACTGTACAACAGAGCCTATGTTATGCGCATCTAATTAATAATGCAGCTTCAAGCTTTGCATCATCCATAGCCTGAGGGAGTCATATGATACGGTTAGGCAGGGTGATCATGAAGCATCTTGTGGATTGCTCGTGTGTTGAGGCACTACTTGCACAGATTCACACTACAGCTGTGTCCCAATTCCATACTACATGCTAAAGCCACACGCAGTGCTTATATACTTGTCTGCTTGTCCACTAAAAATAATTTCAAATGTGTACTTGCAGGCGTCAATCAGTGTGATACTCTGGAATACTAATGCCAGTTAACAAAGCAAATGTGTTTTCCTGAATATTTTGTACTGTATTTTTCACTTTCCACATCTCCCTCAAGCTGCCTAACTAATTTCATTCAGCCTTTTCCAACAATAATTAGCCTAATTTGCATTTTGCATGAGCATTTTGCATTACTGTGGTAAGATTTTAGTGAGAAAAGAAACAATAAAACACAACATACAAATCAAATTAAGACTAGTATGTAGTTAGGAATGCAGAACTTCTATCATTAAAAATAAATCGGTGTGATATGAATTTTAAAAAGATGAATTACCAACACATATTTGGTTCTGCACGGAAAATAGCTCCTGCTACTTAGAAGATGTTTGTTTCCAGATACTCTTATGAGGAAAAAAACTTAGAAACAAAAGAAAAAAGAAGTCAAAAATATCACAGGCCTGAGATATTTCTATGCTAACACTGCTAAAAAGTTTCCCAGTAGACTGGCAAAGCTGGAAGAAACTGCTTTGAGAAACTAGGCTAGCAACAATCACTCGAAAACCGTCCCTCAGGAATTCACTCAGTTGGTCTAAACATTGACATCTATTGCGCATAGTACACAAGGAAATTGCCCACTGCACACAGCATGGAAAGCAAAGGTGTATAAAGTGTTTCATAATTAAAGAAGTGAATAACTACACATTATGGCCCTGTGAGATCCTCTTTAGAGGCATTAAGAGTTCAAGATTTCCACCAGTACAAATGTGTGATGTTTTTCATCTGATATAAACCTTTTAAAGGTATATATTTTTCCAAATGCAACAGTCCTGTGGTTTGGAGAAAAATTAAATAGCTGTACAAATTCTTTATAGTTAGATCTTCATATATGGTTATATGAAGATGTAACTGGGCTAGTTTTGGAACAGACACATCATGATGGCAGTGATGTGCAAATTTCTCATAGGGGGCAGAAATTTACCCTATTTTGGTCATCCCAGGCAGCCACTTGTAGGTTGTTTATGTTCAGTACTTATCCAACATGATGGCTTTGTAAAATGAAATACTGCAACACTGTAACTCAATCTACAGACAAATGATTTGACTACATACTTAAAATCCCTAGATTCCTAGTGCATCACAGCATCCACAAACACACACTTGCCCTTGAGTTAACATACACTCATACTTCACCAAGTACAAGTCAGAAGTGCAACTACACAAAACCATCACAGAACCATCTGACAAGACGTTGTTTGAATCTGCACGGGCAATTTAAAAAATATATATGGCGGTTGATTTGATCGACCATCTGTCTGTCTACCTCTACCAGGGCCTAACTTCAGTCAGTTAGATCAATGGGACACTGAGTTTACCTTGAGGAAAAAAAACAAGGTGCTGTCTGAAAAGCAAAAATTCTTTTGGTTTGTAAGCGTTACATGTAGAGCCAGACTGATTTAGGATTTTTAAGAGCAATGCTGATATTTAGTGATTTAAAGATCAGAATATTGACCAATATTTTTTTCTGGCACTCAAAATATAAAGATTTCTCAAACATGTGTTAAGTGTGAGTGTAAGTATGAATGCTAACTCAGATGACAAAGCAGTTTTAAAAAAAATCATGTTATATGTCACAACAATTCACGGGTTGCTCATTTAGGCTCTGCCAGTCTCTGCTCAGATCAGCTGGCTGTTGTGTTTGTGGCATACCAAACATGTGCTGCCAATAGGGAAGCTGCATAGTGCCCTCTGGTGGACAAACTATACAGCATCAACACTCATAACATGTCCAAAGGGTGTTTCTCTCATTTCCTCCTTACTTTAAAATTTTTCATTTATCGACTGTTATAAATGCCGATACCAATAGGTTGGGAAATTGCTAGTATTGGCTGAAATATTGGCTCACGCCGATATATCGGTCAGACAGTAGTTATATGTGCATGAAAGGAGTGGGGGCCTAGAGGGGAAGAAGAGGCTTTATCAGTGAGTGGACGCTGGTCTGAATCCTTGGACTGGCAGCTTGTGTCCAGATGCTAGTTACTCTGACACAATGGGTCTCCTCTTCTGACCCATCTCCACTGTAATACCCTGTAAATATTGTACTCACTCAGAAACACTATACACAGATTTGCATGTATATTTGTCCAACAGACACACTTAGCCTCACTTTCTGTATATTTCCTCTGTCAAGAAGGACCAAAGGTGAAGCACAATGCAAAAATCTGCCACTATAGTTCACTATATCTGTTGTTCCTTTTCTCTCCCTGTACCCAGGCTCTCTTAAACTCCAGCATGAGTTTTCTATGGCTCTGCCCTTTGGGTGGCCTTATGGCAATATAAAACAATGAGAACAACACATAGAGAAAAAAAATGTGTGAGAGAGAGGAGAAATGCGAGCAGGGTGTTAGGATGATCAAAACATAAAAAACACAGCGGGAACAGAGAAGCATTATCATCTCGAGCATTCAATTTAAGCCTTGTGCATGCGAACAAAGTGACCACAGACTGCCAGAGGATGTAAGAGCAGAGAACAGAGGCGGCTGGAGAAAGCCTGTGATGAGTGGAATCAAAACACTGGGCAGAAAGAGGTGAAATTGTAAAAAGACGTGATGAGAACAGGGTGGAGATGGGAGGCAAATGCAAATGATTGAGAAAAAACTGATGGGAGACTAATAGCATGTGAGCAGAATGAGTCAGAAAAAATGGCTAGATAACAATAACAAAAAGAAAATGGTTCAGAATCTCAGTAATTACCATAAATGAGACTAATATTGCATACAGGGACTAATCCAAGCTCTCTGATTCAAATATGATCCCTTTCAAAATGCCGTTCTCTCTCTCTCTCTCTCTCCTTCTCCCACTCTCGTGTCATTATTGAAACTCCATTTAATTCACTATTTCCATCCTTTCCTGATTCTTTTTTTTTCTAATCTGCTTTGTTTCCCTCCCTCCTCACCACTCTTGTTTATCTTCAATCAGCTCACCTGACTTAGCTGTTTCGCTTTCCCCTGCGCCTCTCTCTGTTCTGCTTTTACCTTTCCTTCCTGCACCTGTCTCTCAGGTTTCTGTCTGCTTATTCCCCTTTCTGCAGACATCTTGTTTCCTACTTGCTTTCTCATCTTTTCCTCCACTCAGTTCCTTTCTTAACACTCCCTGATGTTTTTTCTTTTTCTGCTAGGACCCACGGGCCCTTTCCCCATTTACTGTTTCCACCTCCCCCTGCTTCTCTGTCCTTCCGCTTGATTCCTTGTCTCTTCATACAATGAATCCAGAGGGTTTTATCTTTTTTTTTTTTCAATGGCTTTGCCACTCTCCCAAATCCCTCATCTCCATCAGCTCCCCTCCCGCACTGTATCATTCTCTCCTTCCCTATGCTTTCCTCTCTTCCGCTTCATCGTCTTCACACTTTCTGTTTTTTTCTCCATGCCATATTCTACCGCCTTGCCTCCCCTCACCGTCCTCTCACATTTCTATTTCTCACACTTTCTGACATGCAATCCCTCTTTTCTCTCTCCAGGGCACTCTTTTTTTTCCTTCCCCTCATTCCACTTAAGCCCCTGCCCTTTCATTTCGCATTTCCCCAACAAATGCATTCAAGCCAAACACGCGTATGAGTGCTTACACCACTGCATCCTTGCTCATATCACCACCCAAACACACATCTGCATCCGATCACACCTTTGTAATTGCTGAGGCTCTGTGTCATTTCAGCACTGCCTTAAGTGCAACCATATCACGAGACAATGCACTTTTACAGTGCTGGCAGAAAATGCATTTACAGGAAATAACCCAGCCCATTAATTACTGTGAGAGCTGCCTGGCACCAATTCGTCACTCAATAATGCCTCGCCTGTGTACTCGTGATAGCTGCAAACCGGATAATGCTGCCACTTAGTAATTAACACTTGATCTGTTACTGTCTCACTAACCAAAATAATAAATGCACATCATGGAATCATTGTAAGGTATTAAGAGTGCTCAGCACCGGAAGATGTTTTAGTAATCTATGTCCTAAATAATTACTGGCAACCTGACAGCTGGTGGGGGGACAGTGTAGTGGAATTTTGATAACCAGCAATCATAAGAGTGCTGTTTGCTCCCAATTTATGGTTCAGTTCAAGCTATTTTACTCACCTTTACACAGGCCTTTTTAGCCTTACAAAACTGCGAGGATTCCCTGATGATTCACCCCCACAGACTAAAGCTATAACGTTACAAGAGGCTCTGCTACTTATGGATGGGTGCATTAGACATGCGTGGAAAAATATGGTTGTTCCGGGGAAATTAAATTGAGCTCTAGGCACACAACCAGCTCTAAAATTTTCCAAAATTCATCAAAGTTATATCCAAATGAATTAAATCCCATTCAGTGCGCCTCTTTGCTAAAGTCTTATCCTTTTCTTCATTTTAAATTCAAACTAATGCAGTTCTAAAATGCTAAAAGAGCATTTTTACTTGGCCACAAAGGATGAACAGAGAAAAGTGTAAAGTGCAGAGAACATTTCTAAGCGAAACCAAAAACAAGAAGTGATTATATTTTTCTTTCAAGTTCCCTCTGCTGCACAGTGAACTTATTAGGGACTTCATTAATAATATCTAAAGTTTTGCAAAGAAGTAGTGAAATAATCTGACACCACTTTACAGCTACTGAGGACTTCAGAATAATGACAAATGAGCATTCACTATTTAGCATTAGTTCAGCCTCAACACCCCTTGGACTTTTTCTTTGATGCCATATTGTACAAGACAGGCCCTGTGAGCCTCAGTGAAGTTTGCCAACTAGGCAGGTACATTTTCTAAAGAAGAGGGGAAAAAAAAGCTAGTGTACTGTGAAAGGTACTGTAAATTACTTAAAAAGATTCATATGCAGAGATGGAGAGAAAAAGAGCGGGCCTTATTCAAGCACCGCATACTTTACATTATGCTGTCAGCCAGTCTTTGAGTGTGAGGGGCCATACAGGAAGGGGGCACTTCTTTCAAGCCAAGTGTTACTAAAGCAGTGAAATGTGGCAGTTGAGGCCAGGTTTAACTCACTGTAATGCAAATGTGATGCTCGCTGAAGCATAAATCAGAGAGCAAATTAGCTTGTTTTTTGTCCCGTTTGAGTATTTTAGATTTTATGGTGTCTCTTAAGTATTGTTTTAGTATCCGGCCACTGTCCACTATTCTGTGTTTTTGGCCAGTGTGTGTACTGCACATCAGAGATCAATCCAGCTATATCAGGGACTTGAGACTTGACTCATCAACACATATTGCTTTTAAAGAAGTGTAACAACCTCACTGGTAAAATAAGCCATTTGTGATATAATTAGCAAGCATACAAAAAATCCAAATCCCAAGCGACCGATCCCATGCAGTCAGACCATAGATGCATAGACAAGAACAAACCTGGTCTAATAAGATTCCAATTATAGCAGTGCCATTCCTCAGCAAATCCATCAAAGACTAAACGTATACAATAGGATAGACTCTGACAGCTTGCTGAAATTTCACAAGATAGCAAACTTCACACTTTTACTATCAATTTCCATCCCCTCGTGGAATAACACCGATTTTCTACTAAACAAAATCTGAATCTTTGCCTCTTCGATTGAAGAGACACACAAATCCTACACATCTTTCAGAATAATATACTGACCTCATTTTCTAACTTACCAGATTAAATTCTTAAGTTCAAGATCAACACAAAAATTAGTCATTTTGATCTCTGCCTACTGAGCCCGGATTCTGTTAAAATCACTTCTCAAACAAACAAAAACCCCCAGAAATCTCCCATCTAACATATCCAAATTTACACTAGAAAATTATCACCAACTAACTTGCACCAAGATTTATCCATCAATCCCTATGCCAACTTCTGCACTAAAATCTGTAAAATCGCTGCATAACTGACAAACAGGACAAACATTAGCCCATACTTTACAAGTTAATCCACGGAGTCTATCGCTCTTGAAAATAACGATAACCATCAGCAAGCTATTTCACGCACATGCACACACAACATTCCTGACCATTAGTTAAAACATGGACATCAGATGAGAAAAGAGACGCATTCTTTGTAACGGCCAATTTGTAACAATTCTTCTGATTTCAACTAAGAAGCTTTTGTTTAGATATCTGCCCTGTGAGCTAGGATAGACTGCAGCTCTCCGCCGGCCCCCTGCAACTCTGAATATACAGATGTCCATGAGAATGTGACTCTTCAGCTCCCTTAATTCAAGTCTCAGTGAACATTTTCTCATGTCTTATCAATTTCTAGTTAGTCTAAGAAACTGAACAATTTATCAGTTGGGTGAAATTATTGGCTGCTATTATCTATTGGCACCAGCATTTATAACGGCTGATAAATTAATATTTAAAAAGCAAAGACGAGATGGGAGAAGCACCCTTCAAACATGCCGTGTGTTGACTTTGAATAGTCTGTTTACCAGAGGGCACGCTGCAACTTCCCTGTTGGCAACATATGTGTTTGTAACGCCACAAACACAACAGCCAGCTGATCCAAGCAGAGTCAGGCAGAGCGTAAATGAGTAAATAGTACACATGATAAAGGTTAGTGAAATCTGTTTTGTTTTTCTGAAAGAAAAAAAACCCCATTATATCAGAATATCGCATTTGTAAATCACCAAATATCGGTATTGGTATCGGTGTTAAAAAAATCCTACGGCATCATGTTTGTTACTTAAAATAAATAAATAAGCTTGGTATGTTAGGGTGTGTGATTGACATTTTGCTGCTGTACGAGCATGCAGTGGCTATGATCAAAATGAACAATTTAAGCATTCAAAACAGAAGTTCGCAAACAAACTGCATGTGTGTTATGGTCTATGTTCCTGACATCTACCTCCTCAGTACCTGGCAATTGACTCCAATTACTGACAATCTGCCTCTTTTCCTGGTCTCCTGCGTCCTATTATCCCCTTTCTCTGCATTCTAAGGGACACCACAGTTAATCTAGGGAAATCATTTGGTATGTTATCAATAAGTCCTTGGAAATGCCCTTTAGTGGATCACAGTAATTCCAAGGATTAATAACAGTCAAAGCAAACAAATAAAACAGCATATGAATATGCATTAATTTTAATTTTTCATATGTAACATCTAAGATCTTTTTGATTTAAGATAAAATAAAATGTCCTCACTTGCTGTCCTGTCTTAGTTTATGTAGCATTCCGACACATTCACCACTGTCTGACTCAGTTTTTTAGACCGTTTGGTTCATTGGATTTCAACATTAGATGAAAAAGAACAGCTCCACCAAACAGCAACAGTAGAGCTTTTGTTCAGAGTGAAATTCCTCCACTAGTCAGTGGTTGCAGGTCATCACTTGACCGACATCACCATGGTGACTGAATAAGGATAGGTTTAGGAGGAAAAGGTTGCTAATTTACAGCAGCCTGAACAGCGACGCTTGACTGGTCCTGATTCAAGGACATACGTGATTCATGCAGACCTCGGTCCCGGGAGTGACCCCCCCCTTGTGCAGTCATAGCCAATGGCAACGAGGCCCTTAAACAACAGAAGCTTAGGACTGACAGTTAGCCTTGGTAAGGAGGGGAGGGGGCGGGAATGGATGCCAAAAATATGAAACAAAAGCACATACATTCTCAGTTAAAAAAAATGAAAGCACATATTATCTTAGAGTAGAATGCACACAACAGTCGAGCCCATAAACACAAACTACTTTATTCATTCCCACAGAACAAAGCTACTACTATGCAACATGTAGACAACATTTAAAATAAGGAAACAGCGAGCTACACCCCCTCAGTTCAACACTGCCAGCAACAGCTAACAGCACCTTGCCAACTGCTTGGCTTTCCTTTCTTGCAGTCCAAGAGCTGAGAGTCTCTTAGTATTGCTTTGTGATCACTTTAGACTACCAAAAGCAAAAACCTAAAACTTTTCCAGAGCTGAAAACCATGGGCGGTGACATGTGCAACCTCTCCTATTTGTGCCTGTCAAGTGTGCGTTGGCTCTGATGAACTGGCACTATTACATTCCACTCCCACACATCAGTCTACTGCCATTATATTCCCCTACACTTTTTCATGCTCCCTCCCACACCTTTCTATCTCCGCCAGCTCTCCACTGCTGCTGATGAAGGGCACGAACAGACCAACATCTCAGCGTCACATACGTCTCTAGCAGAAAAAAAAAAAAACTGCTCATGGATTAACGTGTCATTTTAATCTACAGCACCTATATTATTTGGGGCCAAAGTCTGGCAGCAATCAATGGGGGAGGATGTGGCTGTTCGAGAAGCTATTAGCAAGCTAAAAGGATACCAATAGTGAATAGAGGCTCGGGGACTTTTAATCACTCTGCCATTCTTTGTTCTTTCTGTATCAGACTGCCACTATATATTAATGTCTAGTTTACAGGTACTGTTATCGGGGAGGCTGGAGTTACTGCTAAGTGTCAGAACACAGTCACTGCATATACAGCCCTGTTTGAATTACTGGTGTTTATTGGCCCAGTAAATGGCAAGGCTGTGAAGACAGGTTGTTGAATACACAGTGCTTATGCAAAATAGCAGATGCAGTGCTAGTGGATCTATCTAGAAGTTCTTACACAGCCTTAGGAGGATATAACAAATAGAAAGCTGCAGATTACTCTCTGTGGGAGGGGAGCATCCCTGGAGTTTAAAATGAGGGATTTGAGTTCTCAGAGAGCGCGCTCACTACACACGCTAGAAAGGTTAAAACTGCTTATTGTACTGTCGGTGTGGATTGAAAAGGGTTTGTGGATATGTGCCTGTGGTGACCAAAATGAGGCTTGTTGGCATATTAATGCTTTAGTTGGACAGGCGTTTTTTTGCAATACGCCAAATTCCCCGTTCAAGCACTGTGAAAACAAGCAATTCTCACTGAGAGGCTTATCAAAATGTACAAAAAAAAAAAATCTGGCAGATTTAATGAAACACAGTCGAGCTGTCTAAAAAAAGTTGTGGTTCTGTTTAATTTTCCCAGATCTTGGATCATGTTTAATGGGTGGGCTAATTTTCATCAAACCAGTCAGGGTCAAGGGTGATGCCAGCTGCCAGTGTTGTGACAGTGTACTCATGTAGCAGATTAATGTTACACTGTCAACTCAATGCCCAATATCGCACTCTGACTGACAGCTCTCTGGGGACCTGAAGGCCAATGATTCCTCCTAAGGAGACACGAGTAAAGACCATAATAATAATAATAAAAAAAAGTATATCATATTCAGTTGGCTTACTTACTGCTTGTTTCCACAGGGGTCTGTACATAACAAAATAAGCACACCATACAATACACACTAAGGCAGTGTGACCTACACTTGGATGCAACTCCCTAATTTTAACAATGATGCAAGAGAACCTTGTGTCAAAAATACTACAAATAGTTAAATTTATAATGCACATGTAACTGGCTTTATGTTGCAAACAATGCCAGTGATGTAATGTATGATGTCATCTGAATGTCAACATCTGATTAGTATTGGTATTTGGTATTTGGTACGTCACCCCTTTTATCAATGTAGTAGCTCAATTACTGTTGCGAGGCCTTCAAAGTGTTTGTGAATCACAGGCTGTGAAGTCTTCAAGAGTTTAAAGATTTATTATTTGCCCAATTATTGCCCAGATATTAAAACAAATGGAGTCTAGGGGAGAGCTGGCAGTGAGAGCATAAATCTTATTCATGCAAATTTGAAAGCTTATGCTAAACTTAATGCCGGATTTTAGAGCTTTGCTACTGCGTGCTTCACACAGTTTGTTTTTTGTGTATAAAAACACAACAAAAAAAAGGCAATTCTTTGATGGCTGTGACTCTACAAAGCATGCCTTATCTTCAAAAACGCACAAAGGCAGCTGAGAGGTTTTTGAAGCCCTCAAATCATCCCCTGGCCCCTCTGTTCCTACCTTTACATCATTTTCCCCTCACTGTTTCTCCCTTCTAAACTTTAATTAAAAAGGGACAAGATGAATCATCTTTGAGAAGGAGGAGGTGTGAGTTTTAATCACCATCACACTTTTCAACAGTCTCCACGCCATCTGATCCTCGGTCTACTTGTGCTAATTAACGTGTAATGACGCTGATGTGAGCATTTCAACTGCTTTTGCTTAAAAACCTCTGAGGGGGCTCTCCAGTTTTTTAAAACAGGTCAGCTGCTATAGTTAAAGCTGTGCTCATCACTTTTGTTACGAGTCCTTTAACTTGTCAGTGCCACGACCTTCAGAAAGGTTTATGTGGTGTTACAGCATGATTTTTCACATTACGTATGCAGAACAACCAGTGTCTGATACACTGTGGCTCTACATGCGCGTCTGGCTGTGTCTGCATGCGTTTATGCACTCATGCACATGCTTCTTTGGATATGCAGAGTGGCTCTCTTGTTCTCAGTAAGGGCTCCCCCAACATCTGGACCTGTATGTCCTGTATGCCCTGCAGCAGTGTTTCAATAAAAGTTTGTTTCAGGAGCAAACATGTGCTCCTTCACTGCCCTCTCTATCCTCTGCTATGAGAAGACTAGAAGGCCAGGGTGAGCAAAGAGAAGCTCAGCTGTGGAAAACTAGCTTTCAAGTCATTTCTGCTTCCAGAGTTCCACTGGTCGGCCTCGGGGCTCGATGTGATAGATGCTGCCCTCATCCTCTCAAGCTTATCGCTACCCCTCACTCACTTTTATCCAAATCCCTTCCTTTCTCTGCCAAATCACCTGTCTCTCTTTGCTTACCTCCATCTTCCTGCCCATTGCTATTCATTGCTTCCTGCAACTCCATTTCTGGTTCACTATATTATGTTTATGTGCTCCCCTTTTCCATTTCTTTATCTCCGATATCCATTACAGTAGACCCATCCCACTCCTTCTAGCTCGCCGTGTGATGATTGCACCAATGCATTTATGGGAGATTGTGTATTGTCTGCCACTTTGCCACCTTTCTGCTATTTCAAAAATCAATTACCTATCCAATAAAACATTAAACAGTAAAAGCAGATCAGTGCTCTGCTCTGTTAGTGCCTAACGGTGCTACATTGTTTAAAATCACTCAGATGAGAAATAAAAACACCGGAGGCATCGCAAAGCCAAGAGGATGATGCTGCTTTTGTAGATTTCATTGTCTGACCCCTCCAGGGCAGGATAACCAAATCCTAGCAGGTAAATGCCACCATGATCTGTCCACTGACAGACTGGAGAGATGATCTCTGACTGCACAAATACAGGAACCAAATGTAGAGACACTGAAGCACGTAATTATGAGTAAGGAGACAGAGTAGTTGAACAGTGGAAGTGAGGAAGAGGATGGAGTGAGGAGGGAGATGGTATGATCGGGTGGCTGAGAGCAGATACTGTATGCCTTATCAGTCTCCTCCAGGTCTTTGCTTATTATAAAGAGAGGCAAAGTCAGAGCAGAAGGCGTAAGGCGAGAGTGAGTGCATGGTCCAAGCAATCCTCATGTTGTGGGGACCTAAATGTGTTTACACAGTCACATTATGGGGCTGTGGCTTCCTTATAGAAACTAAAAGGTTAGACAAGCATTAGTTATGGTTTAGGGTGGAGTAAGTCTGCAGGAAATGAATAAAAGTTAACGAAATGCCCTCTAAAGTCACATATGACTGCGAGTGTGTGTGAGCAAACGGGAAAGGGACGCAAAGAGTCAATCCGCAGCGCTACCTTCACTCCTTCTGAAGCAGCGTGTGATCATAAAAATAAATAAATAAAAACAAAGAAAAGAAAAAGAAAAACGCGACTGCTCTTCCTCAGTCTTTTTTGGGGCCAACAGAAGAAAGAGCTCACAACTTTTTAGCACTTGTACTTTATGCAGCGCTGCACAAGACTCTCCATACATACAAATACTACCATAAAACCTGCACCGACAAGAAGTCTTGAGGGAATACAACAACACCTCCAAAACAGATTCAGGTTAGAAGTCGGTGCGCAGACATTTCTGTGAAATCGAAAACTTGTAAACCAGATAGTTGAAAATGCAAGCATTTTTTTTTTTTGTGATAAGAAAAGGATAAAACTTGGTACTCCACCACCTGCAGACAGTTTAGAGTAAGTAAAGTAAGTAAGTAAAAATTTATTTGTATAGCACATTTCAGCAGCAAGGCAATTCAAAGTGCTTTACATCAGAGGTAGGCGCATTCTGAGAAACCATTGCAGCCAATTTTAATAAAACTGTTTCTAGGCAGAACACTTTCTCTCTGTAGTTAATGGAGTTAAATAAATATACTCAGGACCATCAAAATTCCCCGTCATGAATCACTCGGTAGACCTTCACTGAGCCCATATTCATGTAAAAGACTGCTGTAAAAGATGGATGCTTTCAAATGCTTTCTAATGCATTTAGAAGGGGCAAAAAAAAAATCATCTAATATTAGGTTTTCTGTTTGATCACGGCAACTCTCCATACAGTATGCAGTACGGAAAAAGCTTTCTGAGATCTAATGCCTCCGATGCTTCCAGCAAGCACTGGAGTTGGTATTGCTCACTTGTCAACAAGGAAATGGAGTGCAGTGGACACAGATATCGATCAATATTTCTGCATCACAATACAGCACTGTTCAGCATTCTGCGCCTCTGCATTGAGTTGTGGAGGACAGGCTTGTAATTATAGATAGACTCCCTTCTCGCTCTGTCACTTTCATAACACAAGCAAGAAGAAATAGTAGTAATATGTTCATTAATTGAGCTATACAACATTGGGGGGGAAAAATGTTGACTAACTCCAGCTTATTATTTTGAAGAGAAAAGTAATAAATTTGCAAGAAACTTAGAAAATTAGGGAGAATAATCAGCTTCAGCAATTATGTCCTGTAGTGGAAACCGAGCAAAAGCTGGACAAAACTTTTTGACGTCTTCTGCGCGACTGCTGCAGGGCTCTGCTCCTGTTTAGCAGACATGTTTTGCCTCCTGAGTTTCAATCAAGTTTCTGCTGAGCTTGCCTGACTCAGTACTGGTAATAACATTACTGTCTAGTGGGCTATAGATGCTGATAGTTTTCAACTTTCCACTTAGCCTGTTTTGGTTTTCGTTGGTTTTGACAGCGTTTCATTCTTAAAGTATAAATCAATGTGACAACCGCCTCTTCACAGGACAGCGATATACAGATTTTTATTTTTTAAACAGGAAAGAACACCTGACAGCCGTCCACACTGGGTTTCCGATGGTTATAAGAGAATCAGAGTTGGACTGCTGGCAGAAATCACAGGCTTGCCAGTGGAAGAACGAGTGAAGTGTTGACAGTAGCTGGCTGTTGTGCCAGGAGAATAAAAATGCCACATATAAGTGCTACCTGACAGTGGATAAGACATTCTGTACCAGAAGGCACCAGACTCACTATCAGGGATCATCCTGCTGGTATCTGAATTACACTGCAACTCAGCACAATGTCATCAAACATTAAACTAATGATGCCACGGTGTGTGTCTCTGTGTTAAATAAAGGTATAGTGAGGATTTTTTTCCCCCCAATGTTGTGAGAATAACATCACAGCAGCTTATGTCTTCTTTGCTTAATCTAGCAGTGGCTCTGTCGTATCTTTATGAATCGCAGACTGCAGAAGATGTCTCCAGCAACATCAAATTGTATGACATGCTGAATGAATGAATATTGCAACTCCCCGATCAAGTTTAATAGTGCATCTACAAGCTTCCACCTGTTTGGAAATCTGCTGCAAAGTTTGCTGCCAATATTTCAGATAAAGTGGAAATGTGTTTGGATTTCATCCTGAATGCAGAAAAAATTATTAATATTAATAATTGTTTTTTTCCATGAAGGCGCAGCTTTAATGAGATTAGTTTGGGCAGAGTAACACCTTGAGAGAAAGCCTGATGGAAGGTGTGTCTTACTCTCATATTAATGGTATTAAGATGTTCTCCAAGACAGATATGGCTGTTACTGAGCTGAACTGGAGCAGAGAAGCACATGCACAATTGTAATCATGTGGGTGCCATGCACGCAGTCATGCGCTGTATTGAAATTTATAATTGCTAATTAATACATGCAGGCATGAGTCCGGAAGAGGGACATGGGGTGGCATCAACCTCCTCGATACATGTTAGCAATTGGACTACAATTAATCTTACAATCCCCAACACCATTAGATGAGAGAACGGACAGGACTGCGTACATTTACTCGAGTAGTTTGCTGACGTTTAATGTACTTGTAGTGTATTTAGTGTATTTATGTTACGCTGCCTTCTGCTTTTACTCCACTATTTTGGATGCAAAATAGAGTACTTTGTAGCGGTGCACTTTGCACTCCACACCATTTTTTTCAAAGCTGTAATTATTATTTTGCACAGTAATTGCATTATTACAGATCAAACAAACAAGCAATATATAAGTAATTAAAATGACCAACAGCTGCAACATTAAAGAGAGACACACATCAACAAATCAGGAATTATGATCCAATAATATGTTTCTGAAAAGTGCCATTCCACATAATGAGGTATATTTACTTCAGGTACTTTAAATACATTCTGAATATGCAACTTTGTGAACCATTAAGCTGCTTAAGTAGGATTATTTTTTAATTAAGTAAAAAGTCCAAATACTTTTTCCCCACTTTGCAACAATTATCTGACACAAGATTAAGTTTAAATTCTTGTACAGCACCACGTTTCTGATAATAAATCTGCAATAGGACACAGGGCTTTTATCCCCGCGTCGCTCTAGAAGATTATTATATGCAGTACATAATTAGTCTTGGTAATTACGGCGTGTGTAAAACTGACTGCTATTTGTTAACTTGAGGTGATTTTTGGCATGACATTCCTTTTATTTAATTCATATGCAGTTCATATCTTTCAGGCAAACCTGGTACTTCCACATCTGAGACACAGATCTCATTATGTTATTAATCAACAGGAAACGTCAACAAATCACATCATTGTTTATACATATCGTCCTTACACCTGAGTTTGAGATGAAGTAGACAGTGTGTCCACGAATATGTACTTACAGTATTAGCGTTTACATAGTGTATATACTGTGTTATAGCATATTTTTCTATGTATTATATATGCACAAAATCTATAACTGTTTGGTATTCTTACATGTTTCTAATTTGCGACTTATTTCTCCACAGTAGTCCTATGTCACAGTTTTATTTGCAGCTGTTTAATGTGCTCACAGAAACAAATCAGGCTTTACGGTATTTTACCACTTGACACCCTTTTTTTTTTCCAGTTTTGAATTATGACAAAATGTGTCAGCAGGCTCCCGGGACCCTCGTAAAACAGTTTAAAATGTGTGTGTTTAAGGCTTAATAAAAGGAAGCTGCCTGTGTGTATGTTTGATTTGCAATGCCTCAGTTTAAAAAAAGAAAGAGGAAAAAAAAGAAGCATTACCTGCTGTAGTCAAGCAAATCTCCTCATCACTGTTGTCCTGACAGTTGTTCTCGCCATTACATAAGAAGCTGCGGTCCACACAACGGCCATTTCGACACTTAAAGCGAGCCTCCGAACACACCAAGGGGTTCCCCGCTGTGGTCGAATCAGAGCAGAGGTAAAAGGTCAACTTTTAGCTCAAACAGAGTTACAGAGACAGGTTTTCAGCTCAGATTCTGCTGCCGCTGCATCTGACAATTTGTTTAAAGTCAGGTTTGATTAACGGTCTGTGGTGGCATTTTAATGATATGAAACAATCAAGACCTGCGAGCTAGTGAAGCAGCTGATTGGAGGAGTTTGACAGAAATCAAGCTGAAATTTAAAATACAGGACAAAACCTTCTTTAAACATTCAAAGTCCTGCAGAGCGCTACCACTCCTTTTTCAGCATGTTCTGGTTTTTGTCTTTGTTCTAGCCTCTGCAAAATGAGGCATAATTATCTTGTGAGAAGATCCAGACAATTACACAGTCGTGACGCAGTATGTGCTGCAAGCATAGAGCAAAGCTCCATTTAAATGGCTAGATTAGATTTGTGAGCATGGGGCCCTGCAGGCTAGAAACACTGCCACTGACAATAGTGAGTGATTGGCTCAAATCACATTCCCCACTGGGAAAGCAGTAAAGAGGTCATGTGACTACCAATTATACTCCAAAAAACACCTTGTGTTGTCATTGCTGTACACCTAGTACAACATTACTAGTGTAAAACATGGGCAACTATCTTTAAACTGTTAAATAAATGCAAAAAATGATAAAATGGTGCATACTAATGAGTTACAAGCAATGCATAGACATATTATACCCTTCTCAACACTATTGTAAGCAAATCCAATAAATATACTGTATTTGCACATTACTGAGAGACAGCAACACTGCAGAAATTGGATTGTTTATAGAATGACCTTTTTCTTCTCAAAGTAGGGATGTAACTAAAATTCCACCGGGGATGGCTGCGCTGGATTCCGGCTGCCATGTGGCCACTGAAGCTTATTTTAACAAAACAATATTTCCACCAAATATGCCACGGCACGTTTCAAAAGCCTCCCAAAAATGGATCTCCACTCTTCTCCGCTACAAATGCATGGATTCACAGCTTTGATCGAAGCTTCACAGAGCAAATCACTCTGGGCAGGAAGGTCAGTTTGGTATTTCATAACCCTACTTTACCATAGCAGAGACATACTAAAGACAGCATTTAGGGCCATTATTGAATATGAAGGACTTCAGAAATGTGTTAAAAATGATATTCAGAAAGAATCTACTGATAATGGAGTGCAACTGTCACAGGAATCGTGTGGATCGGGAAGCTAATTATGCTTTCTGCTTCTTTTATAGTGGCTTCTGTAAAAATACTTTAAAGTAAATAAGGCACCTGTACAGGTGGGATTAATCCTGGGACTCTCCACCAGTTTTCCTCCTTTTCGCACATGTTGTTTACCCAGAAAAGGCTATTTTGAAGTGAGAAGATGATTATAGCTTGTTTTGTGGCTGCTGGCGACACATATTGTCAGGCACTTTAGAAAAAAAAAAAAAGTGAAGTGAGATCTTGCAAAGTTACATAACTGAAAGTCTGAATAGACCGTGGGCTGGTACACCAGATTTAGTGACAAGGGTTTCAAAACTTGTCAAGTGCTTGTAAAAAGTTGGACAGAGCACACAAAAAGCACAGATTCTGAAACACAGCGTTGTTTGTTGCAGCCACACGGTGGAATCCTGCCTGTGAGAATAGCTACTTCATACCTTTAAAAATATGAGCAATACTTGGTGTGAAGAAATTAAATGCAGAGGGAAATAAAACACACATGCTAATAGTTAGATGATGATGATCTATGGGCTGTAACTCAGGAATAACACTTCAGTATTTCATCTTAGACATTAGTTGTCTAACTTCCAAAGATGGAGTGTGGTTTCACTTAATTTCTGTATGCAGTTTTTTCCCCCATCTTTTTGTTGATAACAGAATACAATTTTAAAATATAAGACAGAACAATAAGTGGAGAGAAGAAGAAAGGTTGGCATGTGGCAGGTGAACTGAGTAGGTTAGGGAATCACTGGAAAATATTTATTTTTCGTATTTCTGAATGTAAATGAATTAAATTAAGGACGCCGTCTTTTATCTCACTCAAATTTGCACCACTAAACTTTAGCAAAAGTATTTTGTAGTTCATTGCAGAAACATATTTGCAGGTCAGAGCCCGTAAGATTAGTCGCACTCCCATAATGTTGCTGAAAAGCTGTATTAAAGCTGCAGTAATTATAAAGCAGCTGTTTGACCTGTTTGAAATTTACAGTCTCCAAGCACAAGCTACGATCACCCATCAGGTTACATCAGGGTACATTTCTCAGATTTGACAAAGCTCCTCCAGAGGAGACATTATGCTGAAGACATTATACAACATATTTTACAGATACATGATGATTAAATGACTTAATGTGTGAACTGTGTTGGACTGATACTTCAATACTTTGTTCCAATTTTATATGAAGAGATTTATGTCTGGGTGAACAATAATTCCTTGAACAGGTGTCTTCTGGTGGACGTGTCATGATCCGGCCATGGATCCATGGATCCGGGTGTGGCGTGAGACTCACTGCAGTTTTCCTCGTCACTCTCGTCGGGACAGTCGTTGAAGCCGTTGCAGCGGAAGCGTCCGATGATGCAGTGGACGCCGTTAGCGCAGGTGAAGAATGTAGGAGGACACTTTGACTTGACCTTAGCTAAGGATATGAGGGTTGGAGGAAGTGGTGAAAAAGAAGAACAATGAATTAGTGTGTGCATGATGGGCAGATGGTGTGGCAATATTCAAACATCATGTTTTATGACAGCATTTGCCTTGGCTGTGATGAACAAGGTAAGGGAGGAACCTTCACTATGGTACAGTGCATGAACTACAGTTAGGTCCATGCATTGTTGTGACAGTGACACAATCATGCCTTTCTACACCACCATGATAAATTTAAAATGAACCAATCAGGACCCATTTGAAGGGCAGACTCTCATCTTGAATTCAAAGGGCTGAACAAAAATATTACATAAACCGTATTTTCGGGGGCACAAATGTATTTGGGCCACATAGCGGCACGGTTAGCACCGCTGCCTCACAGGAAGAAGGTTCTGGGTTTGAATCCACCAGCAGGCTGAGGCCTTTCTGTGTGGATTCTCACCGGGTACTCCGGCTTCCCCCCACAGTCCAAAGACATGCAGTTAGTGGGGTTAGGTTAAATGGTGATTCTAAATTGCCCATAGATATGAATGTGAGTTTGAATGGTGCCTGTCCCTCTGTGTTAGCCCTGCGACAGGCTGGCGACCTGTACAGGGCGTACCCTACTTCTCACCCTATGGCAGCTGTGATAGCCCAAAAAATAACTAAAGATCATAAAAGAGAAAACTCATTCTTACTTTGGTGACATCCATGGTTTCTAGACTTGAGGCAGTCATTGTTCTCTAAAAGATTCCTTCAAAGTATTAAAAATTACCAGCTTATGCCTGATTATGATCATTTAAAAGCTGAGAGTCTGCGCTACATTTGCATTTTGATTGTTTCATTTCTGATCTATTGTGGTGAAAAAATTGTCATTGTCCAAAAATGTCAGGACCTGACTGTATGCCTGCATGTTCTACCATTCAAAGACACACAGCCATCACAATGTTCAAACAAACAGTTGCTTATTTACAAATTTAGCCCATTTTGATCTGCATTGCTAATACTCCTGTATGACACATAATGGGTACGATCCTGACCAAAGAACACTGATAAAAGAAGAAAACCAGTTAATGACAAAGACAAAGAAAGCAAATCGTATGGGAGAGGGTTTGTATGGATTCTGCCATTGATCAGCCTAAGCAGGCCATGGGCCTTATCTCTCAGGACAGCCCTGAGACTGAGTGAAGAGCTTGCAGAACATCAATGCCTGGCAACCTCAGTTAAGCACTAACCCCTAGCTTTTTACCTCAAACACATTGATCTTCTCTGGCAGAAGGAGAAAAGCAAGATAACAGGTAGATACAACCAAAGACACCAAAGGCCCTGTGAAGTTAGAATTCCAAGAAAGAAATATACACAAACAATGCTGCATTAGAGCCATGGCTGCTATATTTACAGTTTGCATTACTGAGGGATGTTTTGGTCAAATACGATGTCTCAGACTTACTCCATCCAGACTTTGTTAAATTACTTCCTGGGTGGATTATTCCCTTCTAGTAACAAGCATTAAAATAAGGTTGAAACTTGTACATTTGGCTTTGCATGAGAGCTGTTCCTGTTGTAACTGTGCTTACTGAAGACAAAGAAAGGAAAAACTAAGAACTACAGCTAAGACATTGTTATGAAGCTTCATTCAATAATAGAAGCACATGCCAGTGAGGGAGCAGCATAAATTCTTTTTTTTTACGAAAACACTTGGAAACAACAAAAGGAGGGAGCAACCCACACAGAAAATCATAAAGGAGGGAGGGGAGGAAAGCGAGTGGGCACGCTAGAAATGTCAAAGAAAGCCAAACCTTCTATGTTTTTGCTTCTCTATGCTGAACGCAGTGGGTAGAATTGGCCCGCTCATGGGCTGGCAATGTGCTGTTTCAAATGCCAGGGGTGCACATTTTTCCCTCTACAATTTATTGCGGTAGCCTGATTTATGAGCTCTTTCAAGCTGCGGTGATTATGTGTAGCAACAGGGAGGGCAAGGCGTAACAACCACAAGGCTTTGGAGCACCCATCTCCAGGATGAAATGTAATCTGCTGGATGTACGAGGAAGTTGGGTTAGTGCCCGATCTGTGTGTCTGTAGCCGGGGAAATCTTTGTTTACCTGGCCAGCAGAGCTCCTAAACGCCCAAATCAAATTTTGCACGGTACATCGCATTCATAAAAGTCTTCTTCTGTAGCTTTCCGCAATATTAAGATTAGTAATAAAACAAAAACACACGCTGCTGCTGGGAGTTAAAGTGAGATTCAGGTAGCCACAAACAAAGGAAACATAATCCCTTATTATCTATTTGTATTCATTTTACACTGATTTCTCTTCTTTCATTGTTTTTCTCACATTTATACACATAGGAAAGTAATGTTCTTGCTCTGAGATTCATGTAAATCCTCATTACCACTTCTCCAGCTGGCTAGGATTCATCCTCCCCAGTGTCTGTGCACAAAATTAACTTAAAAGTCACATCAAGGGTGAGCTTATGAAGGGGAAATGGTGGGTAGGACAAACACAGCTGGTTGGACCGATAGAGCTAATGTGCTTAGCTGTATTTTTGGGTTGCATACCCCTTTGTAGCCTAAGCCAAGTTGTTTATAAAGCAAAAATGCAGAAAACTTAATTAGATCCATCAAACTAAAGTGGAAGAGATGGCAACACAAAAACATTAACTTTCCTTTTGAGGATCCTATTAAGGCGTTCTGTTTTATTCAATATCCTGGGCATTAGCAGTTCAGCTTTAAATCCTGCCGCTGATCCAGGTACCGCTGATTCCTTTCAGGTCCTCTGCTGTACTCTTCAATCTGCATTGTATAAGCATCAATTTCATCCCGCCCTTACCCCCTTCTGTCATCGCTGCTCCTGCTTTACTTTTGTGCCAAATTTTCTTTCGCCCCTATAAGCCTCTGTAGAAGTTGTTTACGAAAAGCAGACAGGGTGTTGGGTGGCTTCCAAACTTAGTTCCAGTGCTCAGCTGAGCAGCACAAATGAAAACGAATGGGGCAAGCAGTCGAGCTGATTTCTTGAGGTAAAACTATCACGAGCAGAAAAACATGCCTGGTTCACACTGAAACTCACAGCTGGAGGACACGCACACGCAAACACAGGCACAAAAAACATGAACCACATCTCTCTGTTTTTTGTTGTCTGATTTATGAAATTATACGCAATCACTGACACCCCCCCACCCCTGGTCATAATCTACAGGTGAACTATAGTTCAGATCCTAACCTGGATTTGTAGCACCACGGCATATTTTGCTTAAATCATTTGATGATGTAACACAAATTGAAACAGAACACTACTGTTTATATTTATCTCCCCTGTGGCTTCAGTGTTCATGTCAGGTTGAATCTGACAACCCTTTTGCAGATAGCATGCTTGCTTTGCTCTTCCCCAGTGTGCACCTCCAGCCTTTCCCTCCATTTATTCTCCTCTCGCTGGTTCTTCAGAGAACAGAATGTTAAGCTCAGGTAGTCTCAGCCATGATCGGCATGCATGATTGACAGAGTAAGGAGAAGGACTTGGTGAAGAGACTAACAAGAAAGAAAACACTGGGAGTGGGGAGAGAACGGAAGCTAAGAAAGAGTAGAAAAGACTGATGACTTCAAAGGTTTCTCTGACCTTGCTGAGCATTTCTGAAAGGAAGAAATCAATAGGTAATAGAGTCAGGGTGCAAGCAAGAAGGGCATGGGTAGTTTCAGTATAGTGGGCCTGGGGATCAAAATAATCACTCTGTACATTTCACTGTCTAAGCCCTGCACACTCTTTGTACAATACAATAGCCCTCTGTGAGAGGCACTGCAACATTATAGAGCTGCCTTCATCTTAAGGGCCAAGCGTTTACGGGCCACTGGTATTCTGCAAAGCCATCAAACTTTGTGCTAAATGAGGTAGTGAGCATGGCTCGTATCTCATACAGCAATCGCGTGCGCAAACTATCAGTAATATTTCAACAAATTCCAATAAAAGGGAAAAGAAGCAAGGGCATATGGTGAAAACGCAGCGCACGATCTGTCAGATAACAACGCTGCTGCAATATTCATCATAGAAAGCAACATACTGCTAAAATTGGCTCGTTTGAACTGACAGTGCCCAACAATGTGTTCTAAAATGACAAGATATCATTTCTTATTCCTTTGAAGAGTCAGAAGCAATCATTTTGGCTAATTTGTGAAAATCGATGGAACAAGGATAGCATGCAGTCGAAAGGCGAACAAAGAGTCAGAGATAAAGATGGAAACAGCATCAGAGTGAAAGACTCCATGCAGGAGCCTAATGAATATTTCATTCCTGTTCCTTGGTATCAATTACACCAGCTTATTGATTAGTCAACCATGTAGCTCATGGGATCCACCAGTCGCAGACCCATCAAACCTTTGTCTGCTTTCCATCTTCTGAACGCTTCATATTTTATATTTTATTTCCAATTTATTTTTCTTCGGGCAGGCTAATACCAAAACGTAGCCCTCTAGGGATGCATGATGTATTCATATTGGAAATCAGTCCAGTTCAGATTGGTTATCTGAATGTGCATATTTTGTAAAGAGAAAAATCAATATTTTTGTCTGATAAAACTTTCAGCTTTTATCACAAGTACAATCCACATTATTACATTAAAGCTTGATTTTCAGTAATATCAAGAAAACATTATCTGTGTTGTACTTATATGATGAAACCAATATTGTGACTCCAATATAAAATAATTGAAATAAACACACATCCAGCCAGCTCAGACGTGCCATCTCTCCAGTGTGTCCTGAGTCTGCCCCGGGGCCTCCGAGGACATGCCCGAAATAACTGAGCTAAGAGGCCCCCATGAGGCATCCTGGTCAGATGTGTGTACTACCTCAACTAGCGGCTCTACTATGAGTCCCTCCCAAATGAGCAAGCTTCTCACACTGTCTCTAAGGCTGAGCCCAGACACTCTTTGGAGGAAGCTCATCTCCCCGATCTTATTTTTTTTGGTCATTACAGGGAAGTTGTGACCATAGGTGAGGGCACGAATGCTGACCGACCTGTAAATTGACAGCTCCACTTTGACACTCATCTTGCTTTTGACTACAACAGACTGGTACAGCATTCCAATTACTGCAGACACTCCACTAATCTGTTACTCTCCTGCTCCACTCTCCCCTCCCTCGTGAACAAGACCCCCAGATACTTAAACTCTTCCTCATGGGGCATCAACTTTTTTCCCGACCTAGAGTGGACACGCCACCTTTTTCTGGCTGAGAACCATGGCCTCAGAATCGGAGGCGCTAATTCTCAGTCCCGACGCTTCGCACTCGGCTGCAAACCGGAGGTCATGGTTCGATGAAGCCAACAAAATTTGCAAAAAGCAGAGACAAGATCCTGAGACACCGAACCCTCCACCCATGGGTATGCCTAGAAATTCTGTCCATACATATTATGAACAAAATCTGTGTCACAGGAGAGCCCTGGTGGACCCGAGCACCCACAGGGAGTCAACCATGATGAGTTTGGTAAAGAATTACAGTGTAAAAGCTCTGACATCTAAATCTTAACCAATCTATGTCACTAATCTTTTTAGATTTCCAACCCTTCTGATGTGGAGAGCTTTGTCACTGATAAGCATTTAGAGGCTCTTTTGAACTCAGGATCTCATGAGTATTTCGTGTAAAGGCGAGCACACAAAAAAACAAAAAGCACTATTGATGTTGGTCCCGGCTTTGCTTTGACTTTAAAAAAAGAAATGATGTTTTGATATTTTGTTTATCTAATAAACAGAGGAGTCTATTTTGTTCCTGAATGTTGTGAAGATCTAAGCAGATCAATAAAAAGTGGAACAAGAAATGAAAACTTGAGACTTCTGAGAAACTGTCTTCCTGATTTTAATGTCTATAATTGGGGATAAGTTCTAGTAAAGTGTTTTTCCCCTCTAAGCTTGGTTTTAATTGAGCCACTGTGCACCAATTACAAATGTTCAAGATCAAGTTCAAGCAAAGAAGAATCACCGCCCTGATTGAAGGCACGCCGCCATGCAAACAAATTGAGTTGAAGCATTAAATGAGGACATGAGCAGCCCTGTAGTATGACCAGTGTGTTCAGATCTTTCTGTGAGAGCCACTGGCCTTCCTGTTGGGCCCTGCAGTTCAAAGCAGGATAAAAGTTTCAGAGAAGTTTGTGAGTGCAGGAATATGTGAACTCTCCCACACTGAGAGGCCACAGCCTCAGCCCGCAGGGCCGCTAGTTCAGAACAATCATTGCTTTGAAATGCACTTCTCCGTCTTTTCTCTGTCTCCTAACTACATTTCTGTCTCTGCGTCTTTGATTCTATACTCCTTGCGTTCTAAATCATGTCCACTCACCCTTTTGGCCCTACTATGTATCTCTCCTTTCTCGTCTGCTCATGTCCTGCCCAGACAAGGGCAAAGAGGCTAATCCTGGCTCTGAGGCCCAGTGAGCTCAGTCAGCTCTCCTCCTTCTCTCCCCCCTGTCAGCATCCATTTCGTCTAACACTCTCCCGGGCTGGCGTTATGGACACCAGAGAGCAGGATGGTACTTTTGACCTCTTTGTGTGAGGAATTATTCAGCAGCCTGCATCTGAATCTCATCTTAAAGACCCCTTTAATCTGCCAACATATATACATGCAAGCAATGCCCAGAGATGGCAGATCCCTGGATTGAATAACTGCAAAAAAAGAGACAGAGATTACCAATGACATGTTTTTATTTAAAATGTACTTAATTTCATATGGAGCGAAGCAGAGGTTACACTCCAGGAGAAAAAGCCTTGATCAAAACATTACTTTGAGGGTCCTGGCTTCAAGTAACGGGGCAGGAATACAATAAGATTCATATTTAATGAAATAAGACTCAGGCTCTTTTCCAAACTGTAATTTAAGAGCCAGCAAAAAAGTATTTACACAATTCCAGTTGACCATTGTGCTACAGGGGACTGGAAGAACAAACAAACAACAGAGGAGCAGTGGGGTTTGGGAAGAAGATACGAGCCTGCCTTTTCTAGGCGAATAAACATTCGAGACCATTCAAGAGACGATTCCTGGCCTGTAGATACATCTACACTAAAGAAAGGACGGAGACAGGAAAATGCAAATGCAAGCCTCCTTTCTGCTAGTAGCGCTGAAATAAAATGTAACCAGGTCAATAAATAAGGCAGAAAGAAGTTTATTTTTGAGGCAGAGCAACTGCTGGCAAAAAAACTGAAACTCTGCCAGAAAATGTCATCCAAGTTCATGTGTAGGTGGATCTATCTTGCAAAATACTTGTTTTTTTTTTTACTGATTGGACGATACACACCAGCATGAGTTTATATCTTATGTTTTTTTTTGTTTTGTTTTTTTTTGCATTATGTGTTCACGTTTGAGCACTTTCATACAGATTTGCAGATACAGAATTGTTGTTTACATGTCGAAGATATCGGCAAAGTGATTTGTGGTCTCCTCTGTTTCCCATTAGCTGCATGGTGTTCAAAAACAAAATCCACATTAATGAGACACCATGGGGATGTCACCGCGTATGACCTTTACCTCAGGCACTGGATAAGTATTCCTTGGTGAAAGACATCAGCACAATCTGCTGGCTAAAGAGCAGGGGCTTATGGGGGATCTACTTTCTGAGTACAGCTGTCTTCTGCAAATGAATGAGGTAAAAATAGGCACTGCTCTGGGGCAAAAAAATGTACCAGAGAATTTTGTATGTTCACACATACAGAACATATTCTAAATACATATTGTCACCAAATATATGGACGCACACAAAGACGAGAAGAGGTTTGCTAAAATCGACTGTTTATGACCTCGTGTAATTGTTCGGACTGACAATAATATAAACAATCGCACCAATCAACAATTAAAGCCAGTGTTTCTGGAAACCTCTGGACAAAAGCCATCTGCTCATGTTACAGATGGAAGGAAATTTAATATCCTGCACTAGTCAACACTACTCTCCCTCCACGTTAATGACTATGAGTGCAAAGGGCACCGATGGACATCAGACACCCTGGTGATTTCTGATACTATAAATGTAAAGAAAGCAGGCCTCGTAGCAATCATTTAGAACAAATTAAAGTGCTTTTCTGAGACGTTTGCATTGAAACAGAGTATCCTTGTGTCTCAATGACAGAAGGAAAATAAACCAAATCAGCAAACTGTCTTCCACAATAGCAACCCTACCACCCTCCACACACACATATATATACACACAACCGTGAGTTTATTTGTGTTTTCTTAGAGGGGGTGACTAATTATAAGTCAACTTGCCGAGAATCCGTAGCGGCAGTCGCAAAGTTTCCAGGCACTGTGTTCTCCTTAGATAATACACATCCTGACAGAACTCTTGCTGAAGCCACAATAATGAGTCCCCCTTTATGCCCCCTCTCCTTCTCTTACTCCCTCGTTTCCGATCCCTCCATCTGTCTGTCTGTCTCTGCAGAGCCCCTAATGGAGCCAGAAGTTTGTCTGGGGATTTCGTGACGCAGTCGCCGGAGACACCGACCGACAACTGGCCATCTATTTGAGGATAATAAGGCCCACTTATGCCAGAGCAGATAATGTAGATGTCTACAACAAACACAAATAGTGCTCTGACAACCCAAACGGGCTGAGTGTGATGCCTTGTGATAACTTGTTTTAATCGTTAGCAGTATATGGTGCATGTGGTGTCAGTGAGAGACGCCACACACGCGCACGCAGTCTTTGACCCAGCGTTTTGTGTTGTGGACCGTCACGTTCTGTTATTTAATGTCTCTGTGCGATTCTTAGTTTATTGTGGTTTTTGAAGTTTTGTACCTTTTGGTTGGTTTCTTTATTTATCCTCAGGTTACAGTGGTTACAGTAATTCATATTTAACTCCTGGTACCCCGTGTCTCCACGTCGCGTCTGTGCTCCTGTGTCTCGTTTAGTCACTTCTTGTTTTATTTTGCTAGTCTCCTGTCTTGTGTGTTGGTATTTAGTTTTACTTCCCTGGTCTCCTCCTGCATGTTTAGTTATCAACGGTGTTTCCACCTGTTTCTCATCCCCTCCTGTGTTTGTATTTATTGTCTGAGTGTTTCTCTGTTCTTTGTTTTCTTGTTACTCAGTTTTGATTATTAGTTCCAGTTGGTATATTTTGATGTCTCAGTTCCTTATTAAATCTGCCCTGGAGCTACATCCATCTGTGAAGTCTTACATTTGGGTCCAAACTCTGCCTGCCACACTGCCGTAACATGACAGGATCGTACTATCATTTTTAACGTGTTAGCCAGTATTTTATAGCAGCTGCAATAATAACAACGGGAATACTGGAAGTATCTGATTCTGATAAAAAAATAAAAATAAAAACTCCAGATGCATCTAAATACTACTTTTACAGCTCTGAAGGTTGTTGACAGATTAAGGTCACTGACTGATGAGAATCTAGAGCACAGTACCTGTAATAGTCTATTAATGCAAGAGCCTTTCTTTAAGTTAAAGTGTGTCTGCAGCAAAGTTATACTAAAAAAGGTAAGCCTAATACAATAAAATTCCCTACAAATGTACGTCTTAAATTGCTAAGCTATTGCAAACTAAGACAACCAACGACTTCTATAGTAAGTTTACCTATCCGGGTTGTGTGTGTGTGTCAGTGTATGTGTGCTGGTATGCCATGGAGCATCAAGAGTCGGCTGCCTTTTCCCTGAGCTGCCAAGAAGAGGACAGTAAGAGGAGTGACTGCATGAGGACGAGAAAAGAAAAAAAAAATGGAGACAGAATGGGGGGCAGATCATACATAATTTTTTTTTTTTACTGGCAGAGAATTAGCAGAGCTTAAAAAAAAAAGATTCAAGAGGAGGTTTATTGCTTTCTAAATGAAAACAGGCCTCTGCAAAGCAAATTACAAGCCAAAAGCCAAAAATGATCAGATGAGATAAACTGGAATGGTGCAGAGAGAGAACCGAAAATGGGAGGGTGAGACATTCAGAGAGATGAACAGATCGGGAGATGAGGGATTCTATTTGGTGTGGCAGAGCCTCAAAGTCAATCTTCATCAGCAATCCCATCTTTGTGTGAGCTCTGGTTGAGATGGGCGGGAGAAAAGGAGGAGCTGCAGAACAGAAAGATCAAAGCCAACTAAATTTGAGGATCAAAACTGAACTATTACTGTAGCCTTACAGTAGAATTATGCATGCGCCACTATTCCTGCGCACAGAAGTAATCGGCCTTTGCTTTGATGGTATTAAATTTTGCCCTGGTGCTAAACTGGGGCCAAGGGCCTGGAAGAAAGAGAGGAAGGCTGTGCCGCTGAGGGGGGAGAGCGATTTGAGTACTGAGGAGGGAAGTTCATTTAAGTTGGCAGAGAATTAGGTTTAAGTGGCCCTTGTGGCTCTTTGGACAAGGAAGCAAGAAGAACTACAACTGCAATACTAGATAGCAAAAAGAGTTCAGGAGCTGAGGAGTATAGTCAATCTGGCCTCAATGGTAAAGCTGCTAAAAAGGGCTTTATTAATGAGGAGAACTTACGACAGCCTTTCTCATCACTTTTGTCAAAACAGTCGGGTAGTCCATCACACTGCCACCCTCCTGGGACACACTTGCCATCTCCACACATGAAGTTTCCAGGGATGTTGCACTCTGTGGTGAAGTTATTCCCTGGAACCAGCTGGCTCTCTGTTGATAAACAAAGCAAGAGAAACAGAGGAGAGGACAGACTATTACAATCTCACTCTGTAAAGAAATCAAACAGGTAGAGGGATCGCATTACAGCGATACTCATCACCAGAGCCAAAATGGAAGTCTGTTATTATCTGCATGGTCTAAAGACAGAAAAATATTAAAGGCAGCAGCTCTGTTTAAAAAAGCATATCAATCTATGAACAAGTAAATAGAGGAAGATCTCATGAATACAAAAGCAGAGGAGGTCATTCTGTGTTATTGTGGGTGAAACGCACGATAGGAAAGATAGAGATACAAACATCAGAAAACACTAATATACAAACAACACACATATTTCACTCCAGACGTACACAGATGCACCGACGCACACGCACAGAACCAAAATAAACACAGTCAGCACAAAGCACGTGCCCTGAACTGGTTCGGGGCATTTCTAGTTGACGCAGTGCAGCTGCGGCATAATGGGCTGGAATGTGAAACATGGCCTTTTGGCTGAGGTTTGACACTGTGTGGTGAGCAGTTTAGCTCGTAAACAAAGCTATGTGGCAGTAATAAGGAGTCCCGGATAGACCGCGGAACACTTTTATGCTGCGGTGCTAAAATGGGTTCAGCTGCTAGGCCACTTCATTACACTTGAGGGCGAGATGCAAAAAGTGCACCTGCTGCGAAAACGTACGGACCTTTGCACCTTAAATGGCAATGTAGCTTGCCAGAGCAATGACTGATGGGGTCCTCAGTTTAAATGACTCCAATTGTGAAGTGCAGTGGTGTGAAAATGTAATTATTATTTACTCTGTTCTTTCAGTTCTTTTTAAAAAAAATTATTTCATGACTGAACTGAATGGATACGCTAATGTGTTAAAAACAAGAAGGGACATATTGATGCACATATAAACTGTACAGTACTGCACACATTCTTGAGCCACCCCTCATTTCTTTATATTTGCTTCCATGAAGCCAGACTTCCTTGTGATTTTTTTAAAGTGGTCTTGAGCAGTCCGGTTCATTTTCAGTCCAGTTCATGTACCTGACCATTTTCAGAGGAATGCTGTTTTTTTATTTATTGTTAAGCCACATATCACTGACCTATTCAATAATTTAAAAAAAAACATCTAACCCAAGGGAGATGACCCAGCATTGTGGCTACAAATGACAGACAACAAAGAACCAATGAATTGAATCTTCAGGCACTCTCTTACTAGCACCCTGGTGCAAAAGCATATCATTTGTTCTCATTTCTTTAGCCGAATCTATGAAAAAGCCAATGAGAACACAGTCTGACAGACTTAAAATTGTATTTTTGCACCAACAAGGTGATTCCCAAAGAGCTATTAGCCAAAAACCTGGTACATCTCAGCATAATGTGCATGCTTAAAAAAATTAGGAAACCGGACAAGAGGATGACAAAATAAGTGGCAGGCCTAAAAAAAAACATCTACAGCAGATGAACAGTATCTGACAGTCATGTCCTTAAGTAACAGAAAAACATCCAGCAAAGACCTGAGAACTGCATCTGACCCTTCAGTTGATCCATCTACTATTCACTGAAGCCTCATTAGAAATGGTCAGTGGAAGAGTGGCTGTCACGAGGGAAATAGAGAGACAAGGCTGAAGTATGCCAAACTGCACAACTGGACTGAAAATCGGATCGTCTGTAGGAGGAAGTCAGGAGAGAGGTACAGCGGTGAGCGACTGCAGCCATCTGAAAAACACAATGGAGGCTCGGTCATGGTTTGGAGTTGCATTTGAGCCAGTGGTGCTGGGGCTCTTGTGAAAAATTGATTGAATTGTGAATGAAGAAAAGTACAGTCAGATTTTGATCCACTATTCAATTCCATCTGGAAAGCATCTGATTGGAAACAGCTCTATGACAATTTTCAGCATGACAATGATCCCAAACACACTGCCAGGTGTGTATCCATACCTGGATAGAACAATGAATAAAGGAACACTAGTGCCTTATAGATTGTATTTCTATGTATGTTTGCACGTTTCAATAAATCGCTGTAACTGTTCCCCATTTTTCCAGCACAATGTAAAGAAATGAAGGGTGGCTCAAGAATGCTGCACAGTACTTTATGCATAAGTACCTGCAGCACTTTGAAATCAGTCCTTTTATTTTATTTTACATTATTTATTAGACAAGACATTGTTTGATGATGCCTAAATTTCCTTCTCAATAATCCCCCCCCAACCAGAAAATAAAAAAAAGGGATAAAAATGTTAAATGCAGAATGCTAATGACAAATATTAACACTTCTAAAATGCTGGAATGCATACAGATAATGAATATTGTACTGTAGTGATGTTCAGATGCTGTTTCTATTTGTTCAGTCTTTTAAAATAAACCGGTTAAATTAATTCACTTTTCCAGAAGCAGCATGGTTTGCTTTCTCACATAAATCATTACAGAGACACAGCCTCAATGAAACAATCTTCATTACCACATGATCCACTGGACCCCGGTTCACATAAAAATCTTTTACGAATTCATAAGTAGAATTCACATTTTCACCACAGGTAGTTGATATTCGCTTAGCAGCTGTAGCCAGCTTCCAGAGTACAGCTGAGTAATTGACAGACAGAAATAATCTGCTCTTACATCACCCTTCCTCTGCTGCTTTTTTGCTGCAGCAGGTACTGGAAACCATGTAGATCATCTCTTAAATGAGAAAGCGCAACCTTTCTGAATCTGAATGGATGATGCAACACCTCCTTTTGTCTCTTGCAATATAAAACAAGAAGCTGAGTGATAAGAACGCTCCTGTAACTTATGAAGACAGGAAAACGTTCAGATTTCTTTGTCGTTGTTTTTTTTCCCCATTATTCATTATGCTGATTCATCTACGCTGGAAATGAATAATATCACTGTGATAATTCATTTGTCAAACGAACTACACAACCAAGATAAATAGTAGGCTGTCTCTTAGCAGCTTCCGCTGAGCGGTATGACATTTCAGTAGACAAAGTTGCAACTTCTGTCAACTTGTTGGATATCTACACGTTAAGGGTGGGTGGACATAAGAACGAGTTGTTTCTAGAATTCTGAGTCAGTTCTTTGATGTTTCTGGATTGACAGAAAAAAAAAATCCACCTTAACTTTAAGAGCACATCAAAACCAGTTCATTTAGCTGCCCACTATGTTTATTAAAGGTGTATTTTACAAAATATCAGATGGAAACGATCAACCTTCAGTCAATGAATAAATGCATTTGAAATATTCCTTATATATTATAAGAGCTGATAAGATGAAGATAAAGCTCATCTAATTAAGTTATGTACAACATAACCATCAACAATAACCATCTTATTACAAACCTGATGCAGTATTTAAGTCAGCTGTTGATCAACTATGCTTTGAATGAACTGATGAGATTAAGATAAGTTCAGGTCACTTTCGAAATGTAAATATGACAACTAAATGGCTTTACCTTCTTCATAATGCAGGCACAATGTGCACACTTGCGTCATTATACTCATAACGGGATTTGGTAGGTAAAGGAACCTTTGGATCTGGTGTAGCACTGCAGGGAGAAATGATTCACCTCAAAAGGACTGATCTGATTTGTTAAGTTGAACAGTTATCCATATATTATATAAGCAGATGTTACATGAGCTATCATGGCTGCTTTACAACCCCTAGCCAGCATAAAGGTGGAAATTGGCAAGTGATCCTTAAGAGCACCATCAGCTTAAATTTAAATTAATGACTGCTACCCTTGACCTAACAGTGAGCATGGCTGCTTAGCACGTCCAGCATAGTCCATTATGAACCTTACCACAATACTGCAAAGTGTACAATTAAATCTGTTTAAACTACACGTTTAAACTACAGATCCAGCGTCTGATTAAAGAAGTCTAGAAAGAATTAGGACATTAGATGAAAGCTTTAAATTCCCAGTTTATCAAATGTCACTTGCTGAGCAGCTCATAGCTTTTAGTTCTCACCTTCCTCGTATCTTTCTTACATATTTCCCCACAGATTCAGTATTTTTTTTTCTGCCACTGAAATACAGCAACTGCAACAACACCTATCAAGACACGTGTGCCAAAGTGCACAGAAACAGCTTGTTTGTGTGCGCGCGCGCGTGTGTGTGTGTGTGTGTGCGCGCGTGTGGTGATGTCTGTTTTGCCGTTTGAAACTTCCCATTTGAAATTACTCGCTACTTTGAAAAAAGTAACTTTCTAGCTAGCTAGATCCTAAAGTGCTGTGACTGCAGCTTTTCTGGCATCTGCAGCATGATCGGGATGAGAAGGAAAAAAAGGATGTGCATCGTGTGCACGAGGGACCGTGGGGTGGTATTACTTTCTGAATTGTTATCTTCATCGTGGCGCCAGCTGCAAAAAGCACCAGCCTGCGGTGTGTGAAAGTGAACTTGCTTGAGATAATTATGTATTGTAAATGAAGGCGATGGAAGGCCATTCCAGCGTGTTCCAGCACACTTTAACCCCTGCTTCAGAGGCTTATTGTTGTCAGGCTTGTCACCTCAGGGTCCGGTTAAATAAATGTCTTTCAGTATCACAGAAAGAAACCCAACAATTTCCTATGAGTATTTGGCGACATTGGGAGAAGAATTAAATAAAAACATGCTACAGAACTGTAGCGCAGACCAGCTACCATACAGAGAAGTGTGACTAGGGCAACGCATTGTCGACAAACCGACAGAAATGTCCATTCAGAGCCACAGAGAACAAGTGTAGGCGAGAACAATGTAAAAAGAGCTGGCTAAGAGAGACACTAGGTTAATTGGAAATGTGTTTGTATATGTCTGTATGTGTGTGTGTGTATTTGAGAAGTGACCAAAAAGAGCAAAAAAAAAATGTTGATCGACAGCTCATCTTTTCCCATGAGTCTTTAACACTGCCAGTAGCAAACCTTTTGCAGCACTTCTTGCAACAAGCTTATGATGAGTCCATCAAGTTTGATGCTTCTTATCCCCGTGCCCCTGTCATCCTGTCAATTCAGTAATAAGCCTGAATGCTTGTTCACCACTGAGGTAATGAACAAAAACCACCTCATTACCACAGTAAGTGTAGCTATACAGCTCATTACAGATGGCACAACAAGAAAAACAAAATAATAACAATGCACTACACAATAATAATTCGTCATGGTTCTCTGTGGGTGCTGCAACACTCCCAAGGTGACCTGGACCGTTTTCTTGGAACCATACATAGTGTGTCAAGCATTTATCCCATATGCTTTTAACCATTATTTTGTGCATTGCTCAGGGTATTGTGTACAGCCGCACAGCCCTAGCGTGTATAACTGTGGTCACACAGTGAGTGTGTGAGTGAGAACAGGAGGAGATAAGGCAGGGATGAACCTGGAAGTGTAGACCAATTACTCTGAGTAAATATTGACTATACTATCCTTTCCTCTGCACACCCATCGTCTGCATCCCATCTTTTCTCACCCTTGAGCACGCCTGTGTCTACTAAGGCCCCATTTAAACTGTTAAATCATAGAGCGCAGAGACATCAGCTGGATACTCTTTTTTTTTTTTTTTAAATTAGGATTTACATTTTTAGTTTGTGCTACTTCCACAAAGTTTCAGTGGTTCACTCGGGGTGAAATCCTCCTCTCTCTCTTTTTCAGATCAGCTGCTTGTTGCTGTTATATTGAGCGCACTTCTCTTACCTCAATTATAATTTGACATGAAAATGAACTCCCAGCATAAACACAAGCTTAATTTCCCAGTGGTTCTGAATAATACTGAAGTTGTTTCTTAAGTAAGCTTTCATTGTTTCATGTTAAGTAATAAGTGATATGCAATATAAGCACCGTTTTTTTTTTTTTTGTAAGATTTTATAGAAAAAGGTGTAATTACTAGAGCCTGAGCAGTATAGCCTGACTCTGCTCGGATCAGCTCGTTGTGTTTGTGGTGTTCCAAAATACAAACTACGCAACTTCAACACTCATTACATGGTCAAAGGTCATTCTCCCATTCCTTCTTTACTTTTTAAATTTTTATTGACCATTATAAATGTCCATACTCTGTTAATTTGACACTATCCTGCTCCTTCACAGTTTGCAGTAATGCACAAAGAAATGCATGGTTATATAAGGACGAGATGCTACTGAACATGGAAATTCAAATTCTGTAGAATTCGACAGCTGGGTTTATAAATCTTATATAAAGTTGGGAAATCCTATCAATGTTTATTATTGTAGGCTCTTTGGTGAATAAAAGAAACTCATTTTAACAGATAACTACTTTTTTTTTTTCTTTTTTTTTTTTTTTACCTAAACAGACATTTCTGGGTTACGTCTGACCTTGAGAAATGTCACAAGTGAGAAAATAAATCAACGTGATCCTGCATGCAAAGGAGATTATGAATTAAAAATGTTGGAATGAAATTGGAAAGATCTGGGAATTATGTAGCCACAAAATCTCTTAAAAGGTTAGGAATTCAATATTTAGGACCACTGTTGCCCATTTGAAGGAGGGGGGGAAAAAATCACATCATTGCACATGGAAAGCTTCCAACTTTCATTCCAAGATGTTCCATGGGTATACTTCATACATAATGATTCTGGAAATGGCAGTCATGAGACTTTTCAGAGAGCTGCTTAGGGTGCTTTAGCAGTTCTCTGAATATGCAAAGACAGGTCCAACCACCCACATCTGCCTCTGTCTTCCAGGCCTTATGAATATTTTCCTACCAAATGTCAGTATGCTGCCTCAACATTGGACAGCTAATTTGGTGATAAAAAATATATTACTCTTGACACTAGCTATTGAAAATGTATTACACCTTAAAGCATACAGATGGCCTCCCTTCTCCTATAGGACCCTTTTGGGTGTGTGTATAGACTTTGGGTTGAACTATTAGAAGCACAACAGAGATTGTTGCTGCAATACTCCACAAGGACAGAGAGGAAAGTACTGTGTAAAACAGACTGACATACAACAAGATCCAATAAGGATTTAACCAACGCCATATAGGAGCATGTAGCATGCAAACACTTTCCCCTTGCTTAGAAAAAAGTGGCAAAAAAAAGACAAGTAGATGGAAGGAAACAAATGAAAAGAGGAGATCAAGATGTGACTGGACATGAGTCATATAGAGCAATTACGGAAGAAAAAGGTACAGGGGTAATAAAAAAAGAAGCAAGGAGGTGAACAGTAACATCATTTTCTGTCCTTGGATTCCTCGTAATAGCCACTCTAAGCAAATTCTCTTCCCTGTGCTCTGCACATAAAAGGTCAGCGATATAAATCTATCGCTGAGATGACTGTTGGCTTGGCTGTTACTTCTCTAACCCCATCTTCCCTAGCAACCTTAGATATCTGACCTGCATTGATTAGCCCTGAGTAAAAGGTTGAGCCTCAGATTGAAACAGCACCGGAGAATTGATTGGCCTGACTTTGTAGACTTTGGAAGCCTGAGTAGAAGCAAGAAACAATACAGAGGCTAAGGGAGAAGAGTCACAATAAAATGTTTATGGAGGAGAGTTTTTGAGCTTTCTACGCAACCCCCCCCCCCCCCCCCAAAAAAAAAAAACTCAGAAATAAATGCTCATCAACCATCCCTGAGCATAATCTTTTTGTCCCCATCACTACACAGTGCTGGGCAAAACTATCTCCAGTGTATTATGTGAAATTCTGTTTGAAGCTGAAAAAGCCAAGTTGCATTACAGCCAGATAATGTCAATACAAACATGGACAGCAAGAGCTGCTTGTGTTGCAGGATAAGGGAGGAGTGAATCAATATAGCCCAGCTCTGAATGAAAACTAGCTTTTCAGGTTCAAGGATAGAAACTTATTTTTCAATTACACACGACTCTAAATGGGCTGCCTACAAGCAGGGGGCTCTGGAGTACAGCAGGGGGTTGAGGTGATTTGGCTGTCTCTTTCATTGTGTGTGTCTCTGTGTGTGGCAGAGAGAGACAGATCTTCCCGGAGAAAGGAAAAGATTCTCCATCCTGTTACTTTGGCTCACTGAAGCATCCAGTATAAATAAGTGCAAGTGTAAAGAAGCTGGTCTGCATCAATTAAAGACACCCTATGGACAGACAGATACACAGGAAGGGTAGCATAAGCACAGAGCAACAGAGCAAGCAGAGCAATAATGGGGAGAGATGGAGGAAAGAGCAACCATGCATGAAAATAGACAGCAAGCCAGAATAATATGAAACCAGTGAGTCTCTTTCAGCTGCTGGTTTTGATTTTTTTTTAAAGCCTCTAAGGGTGAATCTGCTCTGCATGTTTCTGGGGTTATGACTGGCGTCATAACCTGCTGTGCAGTTACTTTATTTGCAGTGTCAGTTGGCAACAAAAGTTAAATGAGCTATTGACAATATCACCAAACGGCAAACTGAGCAAGAGCCACGTCTCATTTAAAGTTAACGTCATTAATGTCAATTTATTGTTCACATTAACTCATCCATGCTGTGCTGAGTCATATCAGTCAGTAAGTGAGGGGTGAATACCTGAAGAAACCGAAAGGAGATTTTATATGCAATCAGACGTTATCAGGCCGAACTTCTGACCTACAAGGCAAATAAAACCTGCCTAGCACTGACGTACTTACAATAACAAAGGGCCTTTCTTGTCTGTAGATTATTTACCCTTTGCTTTTTATGAAATTTATTTTCCTGTGCTGCTACTGTTGTTTGTATTTTTTTTACGGCATACGGATTATATCTACACTCACTTCACTAAGCTTTTTGATACACACAGACACACACACGCACGCACGCACGCACGCACGCACGCACACACACACACACACACACACACACACACGCACACACACTTCAGGCACAGTGCTATCACTGAGACGGTGGAATAACTCGGTGATGGCTACAGCTAATAATGAGGTGAGTTGCCTATTGCATAAAATAAATTCCCATATAGATGAAACTTAGGGGAAATTTTGTCAAAGGCAGACTGGAAAAAGTAGAGAAATTTTCAATGAACTGATTATAACTAGAGGAAGTGTTGTAAATTAAAAGTTCTTACACTTACGCTTAAAAAAAAACTGTGCAATTAGGAGCACAGACTACTTCTGCATGCCAGAAATTTATGACCTTTAGAACAAACTTAAAAGAATTACCAGCAAACAAAATATACAAAAAATTCGGTGCCTATATCACTGAGGTCAAGCAGCTTGGAAAAAATAAGTTGTGAGCGTGTACTAGCTTTCAATAAACCAAATGCATAGGAACATACCATCAAGTTACACTCATCATTAGCAGCAAGACCTCCACTTTTTTAGACAAATATTTTAAATATCATCCATTGTGTGCTGATCCTGTGGTGTGGCTAGTTGATTTAAAATGTGGGGCATATCTTTTGTTACAGCTTTAAATGTGTAGCACATCGCCAGGGACTACATGTGGGACTACATGTGATTGGTTATTTTGCTGCCAATCCCCATACTCCGAATCATATGCAACAATCAGAGTGTTGCACCAAAATCCATCCAGAATGGAACCCATTTAAAAACCGAAGTTTGGTGTCTGTGCTCCCTATGCGCTGCGTGTGCATCAGCCTTGAAAACGAAGGATTTCATGTTAACAACTTTGTGGTTAGAAAACCAAAATCAAGTGATGCTTTAATATCTGCCGGTTCCAGTTCCACCAGTGCCTCCAGCAGAGCCCCATTAGTTAACAACGAAGACACAGATAACAGACGTGAGTAAGAAGGGAAGCACTTATCAGGCTAGTTGGAAAATGAAATGTCCCTGGGTAGCTTACAGCTCCACCAAAAACAACGGGGTTTTGTGAAGGTTGTGCTACAGCTAATGAGCAAGAGTCTCTGAAAGCTTTTGTTAAAGATGCTTTTCGAGCTTTTTTGTCATGTAATCTGAAAGGTTCAGATTACATGAGAAGTATAATCCTCACCACACTGCTAGAATTGTTATAGCTCCTAATTCAGGTGTTAATGTTGCTGCTTCTTTGTCTGTCAGTAAACAAAAGTAGAATGCTCATGTTAGAATCGCTTTGTCGGCTATTCTTTCCTCTCTAATGTCTTTTACTCCAAGGATTGGCAATTCAAGGGGAAACAGATGCAGAGTCCAATATTGTGCTTTGATGATGTGTCAAATGTGTAAAAAGGTAGAAGCTCCAGCAACACTTGTAATATGGCACCTTTATTGCTTGACCAACGCATTTCTGTGTGTAGTCTTCATCGGAATGTCAAATGTGTCCAGCATTAGAACAGGTTTGCAGGCTTGCATGCAAGAGGCAGATCCCAAAGCACAATATACACTACCCTGCACTTGTTACGATTCTGGTTGTGCATGATGCTGCTGAAAACATTCATGTTGCAACTTCAGGTCATATATTTGTGACAAGGTAAAGCTCATCAGAAATGCACCAAAGCAACCGACCTGGCTCCATGAATTTCAAGGCAAAGACCCTCTCTCAGACCTCTGTGTCCAATGCGATGGACCTTGACGAAAGCATCTTTACAAGCCACTGCTTCCAACTACAGCACACTACTAGAATTTCTGGAGGATCTGCCTTCAGAAAGGTGATGAAGGAAGTAAAGCATATGATCTTTTGCACATGGTGAAATTTAGCCCTTTTTTTTTCTCCCTGAAACTTGTATTGAAATGCTTCTTTCACATGGAGACAGTAAACACTGTACTCCAAAAGAGCCAGTTTGACCTACCATGCTAGACAAATGGTTGATATGCTAAGAGAGATTTACACTAAGAGACTTAAAAGTGTCTGAGTAAAGGGGGATTCCAGAAACTTTGAGAAAATACTATTGCAGCAGCACATGGCCTGAAATTGCCAAGACCAGGAAAGGTTTCACGCAAATTGGAAGACGGAGGTGAATCGCCTCCCAGTTTTCAAAAATTGGAAATAATACACAACATCATGCAGTTCCATGGGGATGATCTGGATGAAAACAGACTCACACTGGATTGTGATATGTGTTCAAAAATCAAGCACCTACTGGCAGAAACATAAATTGGCACCTGCGTATGTTTGAAGGTATGTGTTGGACTTCTGTAGATATCTCTGCAAGACCTAGTTTTAAACGTTACAGCTGTTAATACTTACTTTCTGTCAATAATATGAGTTAAATTTGAGTTCATTTTTGAATTTTTTAGAATATTTTATATATTGGACCTTTACAGGAAAATGTGGCTTTTCTGTAATTGTTATTGACACAGGTGGGGATGCAGAAGAACTAGCACCCGCAGCTTTACAACAAAGTCCAAGGGTTAGAAACGACTAATTCTACAGCCAGACAGGTTTTAAGCAAATCAGGGATTTACTCGTTGAACAAAGTACATTTTTGGAGGTGAGAACACAATCACAACACACTTTGGAAAACTACAGTAAGACTCCAAGCTGCTCAAACTGGTTGGGCAATTAATGCCCCTAATCATGAAAATTCTTAAAATTAAGCTCTATGTCATATTGATGAATTGAAAACTGCTGCTGGTCAGATTCCTAATGTAACAATAATGTAACAATGCTACAAGGAACAGCAGCAAGCTAAATTACTCGAGACACCTTTATTTGAAAAGACAGTTTTGAACATAGTTTATTTTTGATGTCAGACTGCTCACTGTACTCGTCCAGTACTTCTGTATGTTTAGGGTTATAATGCCATCCGTTGCTTTGGCCTGCTCTTGACAGCACTTAAGATTGTCTTCTGTGTTTCCATGTTTTCATTTTTAAAAATACCCATGTACGTGTGGATGTAGCCTAAGTAGATCCTGATCTGCTTATCACAAAAATAATAAAATGGCAATGTGATGGAGCTTTGAGGCATTCTCGTTTGTCATTTGTAATCAAATCTAAAGTTCCCGATTTTTTATAGGAAGAGTAATAGAGACATATTAACTTCTCATCTGATCATCATCACTTGATCTGTGCACTGGAGAGGAGACAACGGCCACATGGCTGAAGTTAGTTTGAGCTGCTAATGATTACTACTTATAAATAATAACTTAATATATGAATGGATAGCTACAACCACTTGACTGACAGTCAAATGAAATGAATGTAGTGGCAATGCTTTAAAAAAAGAATAATATTAGAGCAGTCCTTAAGAGTTTGTTTCATCTTACCATATACCCTGCAACACTGCAACATTACATGTACTTTCATCAGCTTTAATGAAAAACTTTTTAAAATCTGTTAACAGACACATGACTACCGAGTCAGTTGTCAGTATACAACAAGAGAGACTTTAGCAAAACCGTTCTGAAACACTTACAGAATGCAATATTGCTGTGCTGATGCAATAGGATGGTAACAATGCTAATAAACAAATGCGTGTTTCAACATAAAAAAAAAAAAACAACATTTTGTGATTCACTTTTGAATTCATTTTTTTCTGCACATTAACTCAACTACTGGTTACATACATGCGGTTTTGCTGTCACTTAATTAAACCTTCCTGTGCATTGTACTGCCCTCTGCTTTCCCTACAAAGTTTTTCCATATCATTTTGTCCAAAGTTTAAAGCACAGCAGCACAGGTAGAGAATAGCTGCCTGGGCTTTATGTGTGCTGCTGAAGACTTTCTAGGAGGGCCTGATGATGTGTACTGGGTGTACTAAGATATCCTATAGGTTCCTCTTCTGTGTTTGACACAAAGCACAGAGAACACAGAGAACACAGAGTAATGGGAATGCCATATAAATTCATGTGATCTACTCATTTTATCTCTATCGAGGATGCCGTGCATATGCACACAGTCAGATAGAGATATGCATAGAACGAAGGAGGAATACTGAGCAGGAAAGTTAAACAAAAGCAGCAGGTTGCTGCTGAAGAGAGCAAAACAATGTTTAAGAATCCTCCCCCGTCACTAGTCTGCGATTTTCACATTTTGCATGACATTTAAAATATTCACCAAACAGCACTGTCATTTCTGAGCCACACGCACACACATTTATCTGCACGGCTAAAGACGTGAAAATTGGAACTACACATATTCCAACATCCTGAGGAAAGAGACTTTAATAAAAACAGGACATTTTCAACCCACGCGTCCTGCTGAATTTAAAGCCAAACAATCAGAAAATAAAAACACACGCTTAGAAGGAGCCGCTAAACTTATTCTTTGACATAAATTGTGCGGTTTGAGCGGCTGCAGTGTGTTCTGATCGAAGCGTAATCAGACCGTCAACATCTCAGTGGCGGGCGTGACGCGGCTCACCACTGTGCCTGGAGGCATCTCTGCATTTGCATATTCATAGAACTTGGAATTTTTGATGAGAAACAAGGAGTCGACATACTTCTAATCTTTTCCGTTAAATTATCGAGCATGTTCTTGTCAGGGAGAAAAACACATTATACCGAAATCCTTTTCACTGCAGAGTATTTTGCTTCTATGTTGCTGGAGTGGCTCTTAATATGTTCCTCTCTTCATCCTTACTCCAAAAATAAGATTTAAAAAAAAAAAACAGACTTGTAAAAGACCCAAAGCAAAAACACAAGGCAACCAAACTTGAATTTTATGTCAAAAAAAAAAAACCTCTCACTGTCAAACCCAATCAAGAAACTCTAGAGCAGCAACCCTCACGGGGAAAGAGTGATTAATTCTCAGCTGGATCTGCCACAGCACCGGTCAGCTCTCTGTGGGTGGGCAATCAGCAAATCCCCCCGTGTGCATGTGAAGAGAAGCAAACAATGGAGCTCAAGCTTGTCCTGTCTCTCTGGGATGAAGGAAGATAAGTCACCAGTTGTTTGGAGGACTTAACATTTTTTAATGAAATAAGGAAGTGTCCTTATTCCATTAAAACATTTCACGGGAAATCTCAAAATAAAGGAGGAATGCTTAATATCACAGTTCAGATGAGCAAAATATTCTCCTTTACTGATTCAAAATAATCATTCAAATAATCATTGATTCTCAATTTAAGGGAGGCAATAAAAAAATATGAGGCATATTGTATAAAGTTGTTACGACCAACCTGGCATGTACCTGGCGCAGATTTATAGCCTGTCAGAACAGCAGGAAAACTGAAAAGCCAAATTGCATTCTTCCTGATGTAATGCTTTTCTATATACAAGGGTAATATAGCAATGCTACAAATCAATCATTCTCTCAAAGTGCTCATATTATTTTTGCTTTTCTTCAATGAATCTATGGGCTTGCGTTATTCAATATGCCCGTATAAATGGAAGTTTTCTGTATCTTATGGCGTTATCACAGACAGTGAGCGATAGCTGTTATTTCAGAGAGCATTACTCAGAAGCCCAACAGCCTCCATTTCCTAAAAACCTCCCTGACAATAATCCAAACACACATGCTCCACACAAAATTAAGCAGACTTTGCCACGTGGGTTTTTGCCCCAAAAGATGCTTCATTGACACTGCAGTGTGAGGCTGTTTGGGATTTGCAGTGCTTCACCAGCCTTCTGTTTGCTATATAAAAATGTAAACAAAATAAATAAATAAATAAATAAATAAAATGTAAAAAAAAAAGTGTTAAAGTGAAATATGAATTTATTTGGCTGTGTCTTTTTCACTCTGCTTACAGGCCTTACATCCCTGGCAAGACAATGACTTCACAGCCAGCCGGTATTAAGTGTGCTCCAGCATTTTTTTAAGGTTGAGAGGAAACAACCTCAAAAAAAAAAACAAAAAAACCCAATATAAATAAAGATATAAAGTGTCTGTTAGCAACAATTTTATTTCTGGTTGCAGTACAAAAATCAAAGATTTTTCCACCAGGACGTGACCACCCAGTGACTAGCAGGCATCTAGAAAGGAGGGGCTTTGACAAACCCTCTTAAAAGCCTAAGCCTTGTTAAAGAGGCTGAATTATTGATAGTGCATCTGTGGGCTGAAATAGCACCAGAGTGAGTGGAGTGAGCGGAGCGAGGCAGAGACACAAAGAGAGAGAGAAAAAGAGTAGCAGCTTAAAGAGGATAACTAATGTCGGATAGAAACTGGAGGGGAGAAAAAAAACATTTGTTTACAGCGTTATAGTAAAACTCTTTTGAGACTTTTGAGCGTTTAATACTGACTGCATCTATGTTTATGTTAAAAGTGTGAAAATGTACAAACCTGTGATGCTCCACTATTGATGGCTGCTTTAAAATGATTCGCAGTATCCCAATAATGAAACAAACAAATACTACTTGGAAAGGTTCTGGCTTTAACTAAGTAGAGTACAACTCCTGCAGGGTGACAGACAGTTAATGGAAAGTAATTATTTTTGTCCTCTAACTGAAACTGCAGGAAGTACTGGCTGTATACAGTCAGGTCCACAGATGTGCTGCTATATAAACTCACCACCCACTTTGTTTGTCACATGGTAGCGGCTCAGTGCATTTAGGCGTGTAGGCTGAAGCTCAAACCGAGCATCAGAACGGGGAAGGAAGGTCATTTAAATAATTTTGAACGTAGTGTGGTTGTTGGTGCCAGATGGGCTGGTCTGAGTATTTCAGAAATGGTTGATCTACTGGGATTTTCCCACTCAACCATCTCTAGGCCTTACAGGAGATGGTCCGAAAAAGAGAAAATGTCCAGCGAGCAGCAGTTCTTTGGGTGAAAGCGCCTTCTTGATGCCAGAAACCAGAGGCAAATGTGCAGACTGCTTTGAGCTGATAGGAAGGTACCAGTAAGTCAAATAACAAAAAGTTCTTAGAATCTTTCTCTAAAAAAAGAAACATACTGCACGTAGTTTAAAATTTGGCAAAAGCTTTCAATTTCCCCTTCAAGCTCATCTTTTTATGCTTCTCTGGACCACTTTCAGCACAGGTGCTATTTTTAGATCACTCCCTGGAAGTCCAATTAAGACTTTTAGGCTAATAAAAAAAGTCAGTAATCCTACTGACAAAGTCACTGAGTAGGAAACAATAAAAGGAACTGCTGATCAAACTTCCATCTTTCAAACTTGCATCTGCATACAGTTTCTATGACACCATGTACACAACAGTGTTTCATTAGTTTCTGCATGATAATTTCTGCATTCTGCATTATAATTATGTATTAGTAAATGAAGAAATCCATTGTCAAATGAGGCTTCTCATATTGCCTGTGAATTATTGCAACAGTGACTGGCAAAATTACCCTGGCTTGGCTAAATAAAACTCCAATAATCACACAATGGTCCCCCATCAATCTAGGATCAAAGATCACAATGAGCCGATAATCCTAAAGCTTTGATATATTTTTGCTGTTTATGAGTACATCTATAGTTATATTAAAAATGAGATCAGGACATCAATGCATACCTATGCAAGCTGAATACTGAGGACATAAAACCCAAACGCTATAATGTTACAGGTTACTTGCACGCTGGCAGTATAAGGCACTTTGAGAAAAGTTGTTTTGTGGCAGTTCTCTTTGAACTCGTTGGCTTGGGCTTCATAGAAGCAATTGTCCACCTAATCCTCTAAGAGATGACAGTGGCAATTTCAACAGTATCCCAGCCTATTAACATCACCTTGGGATTACCTTCACAGCAAAGAGGAGAGAGAGGATGGAGGGTAGGAAGGATGAGGAGCAGAATGATGAGATTCAGATGCTGGAATTGTGGAAGAGCTGCTCACCTCTCAAAACTCGACAAGAAAGCAGTGTTGTTTGACACGCAGGAAAAAATACACAAAATACAGCATAGGTCCAAGTAAAGTATACACAGCAACAGAGTGTCAGCCAGACAAATATCTTCCTATAGGCTTTTATTTCTTCATCAAACAAACTCACAAAATCTATTCCATTAATTCTGCTTCCCTACGCTGGCCATCAGTGGCACAAAACTAAATGTCAACACTCCCCTGCGTCTCTTTCATCATGCAGTCAACTGTCGCAGAACACACTGGTAAACAGGACATATCCTTCATCCGCCGCTATGCTGCGAGACCCCTTACTGAGTAAATTGGCATTTCAGCAGAGCCAGCCAGATAGTGAGAAATGATGCAGACAGTGCTACAGAGGGAAATCTGACAAAGCTGACCTTACGTTACACCTGTGAGGCTCTCTGTTCTTCAGTGTGCTTTTAGTTGTGGTACCCGAGCTTGAAACATGAAAGGAAGGAAACTTCAAGCAAAACACCAGATTGCTTACACTCACATAAACAAAATGTATAAAACATTTAAATTAGAGCCAAATTTGAGGTGATAGATAGATAGATAGATAGACAGATAGATAATCTATCTATCTATCTATCTATCTATCTATCTATCTATCTATCTATCTATCTATCTATCTATCTATCTATCTATC